>CANXYI011356865.1:0-11919 GCA_948208565.1 Hura crepitans | reverse complement strand
TATGTAAAATAAAAAAAAATATTGGAAAACCATCACTTACACTTGAATTCAGCACTATTCACCCTTATGTGATTTCTCACTTTCCAAGCCAAATTCTTTAAATCTACCACTTTGATTGGACACTAGGGACCATGGAAGGTTTGTTCTATACAAATTTTGTGATGTTTTGGTGTGTGTGTGTGTGTAACACCCCCTACCTATTCTCGAAGAAAATAGGTAAAGTGTGCTACTTCCCATGAGGTCACCCATCCTTGGATTTCCCTAGGGGATTTTCATTTAACTATTACTTAGGTTTCTCTTATTCACCCTAGAAATTTTATTTAATACTTTTAGTGATCTATAGCAAATCTCGTAGGCATATGACACTCACATGCCTAAACTTACTGTCAATTACCAATTTACTACCATGATTACAACTAGAAGCTTATTTTACTCTATTATAAGCTATTATAATCTCTCTATTACTAACCAAGTATCATAACACTTAGTTACCTATAGTACGTACATGAGTGCCTTTATCTCTAAACATAACACATTCTGGACATATAATATCACACCTTGACAGTCATTAGCTGCACTACTGGTCATCCTCATCATATTTAGTCCCATCTATCACTTGCGCATCAAACACCCGACATGCTGAGTATACACTTAGTGGTGAATTTAACCAAACATACTATGTACTACTATCACATGCAAGCACATAAAATCAATTACTGGCACAATTTACATATTAAGTTCATCACTCTACTAAAGCTTCTAGTGACTATTCATTTCCTGAATTACATTACCTCGACTAGACACTTAACTGAAGTTACAGATGCCATTTCACTCTTACACATCATTTTAGTACTATTGGCTACTACTTATACCCACATTCTTTCATCCTAGTTACTCCATACCACACCTAAGTTACATGACTTATATAGCTAACCCTCTATTCTTACTATTCCCTTATCAATATCCCTGATTCCACTATATTCATTATGTATATATACATAGATTACAATTTACTTCACTTATTTTAAATCATTTCTTCTAAAACTTATTTCTTTATGATTATTCTATTATTCATTCACAAGTTTATCAATCTTTTACCCCTTTTAGGAATCTCATTTAAGATGACATAAGCTTACTTAATCTCTCTCTATGTAGCTTATCTTTTGTCCTTAAGATGATTACTCAGAGGTTATCTCAATTCAGATAGTAATCTTTTAGTTCCTTTTTAATATCATTTAAGTCTATTCAAGTTCGTCAACGTATCCAATTATACCCCACAATTCAAGAAGAACTCCTAACTATTGAATAATAGGAATCATAATATTCAGTGGCCCCCATTTTGGACCTCGACTGCTGCACTAACTTAGTCTAAGATCGAACAAAAGACAAAGCTGTATAATGGCCCATATTATAGACCTTGGTGTTTGTACACACCCTTCACTCAATAGCAGGGATCAATTCTAAAGAACATCCTAGTACCAGAAAGGGGATAATAGGGATCAATTCTATGGGACCTCCTAATATCCCAGCACAAATAACACCGGTAAGGTGTCTGGTGGATAGCAGGGATTAGTCCGATGGGACCTCTTAACATCTATGAGTGGGGAGTAGGGATCTGCTATAGGCCTTCAAATACCCAGAGCATGTAGGCTCAAATAAATACTCAGCTGCTACACCTACCATAGGTAGGATAAAATCCATATAGACTCAGCCTCTAGCAGCTGCTAATCCCTAGTTGACCAATCAACCTATCCAATGTATAACAAATAATTAAATCCTAAGATTCCCATTCCATTATCTTTCAAAGCCATGAAATTCATTATTCAGTTTATCCATAATAAAATGTATCATTCTTTGTAGACATTCTTGGTTCACCTATCTATCAAATTCCCTTCAATATGTTTTTAGTTTCAATAAGTTGTTATGTCTTCACTTTCATTCCCCCTTGGTCCTTAATTTCATATAATTATCTTTTAGCTTCTTTCACAATTAATCTTGATTTTCTCTATTACGATTATGTATCTAATTTATCTCATTTCCATAAGTCCTAACATATTACATTCCATATATTTTATGTTACATAATTCTTGAATTATTATACCATAACTTTATTTTTAGATTTCATAATTCCCTTTCTTTGTTACCATATCTCTAATAATATTTCTTTTCTTTTCTATAGTATGATAATTTACTCAATATGCTTTATGAAACTCTTTATGATGTTTACCCCATATATAATCTTTAAGTCTTTATTAATTACAATCTCTTTTTAGGTCCTGAAGTCCACTAAATTTATAGCTTTTACTTTCCTAAAACTTTATCCATAGATTATTGTGCAGTCGCAATTTCTTTCTTTGTTGTCTTAATTTATTCATTCAGTTTTTCAACAATTTGTCAACTGTTCACCCCATTCTAGTTCTAATTTTACCTAACTTGTCACTTTTCCCCTTATCAAATATTTATTCTAATTATTTTCATGGTAATGAGACATAAATTTTAATTTTTTTCATTCGATCATATTTTTCAGTTAGTTATAGGTTATCATAAATTTGCTAGATAGTTATAGGTCTATTCTTATACATAAGAGGTACTATTTTTTTCTCACTAACCTAATACTCTATTTTAAGTTCCTTCCTCCTAAATCCTTACATCCTAACATACCTTATGCCATCCAACATTATAATTATCTTAACACATAAAATCTTAATTTCATCTCTAAACCTCTCTGAGTAAAATCCTTATTCTTTCATCCACTATTTTTAACTCTACCTAATATGTTACATGCTTTTACACATCAATCCTTCATACATTATTCACACATTATTCTTTATTAATTCTTCTCACACAACCATATTGGTTATTCCATGTTGCTTACATGTCATATGTTATAATGCCATCCCAAGTTCACATGTCAGCATACCATACATGCATACTCATAACATGGCATATATGACATATACTTAGCCATGCATGTAACACATGCATACACATCCATCCACATTCAATACACATCCACAACATCTTATCTCTTCAAATTACACCTCCTAACTTGTATTCACATACACACACACATGAATACTCATATAAACATAACTTTCATACACACACCAACCTTCAATTCCACATTTTTCTATGGGCTCCCAGACATGTTGAAGCCACTCTAGAACTCTTAGAGACACCTTTTCTCCACCTTGAACCACCATTTCCAAAAATTCCATAATGGTTCCAACCTTTGAACAGAAATCCCCTCCCGTGGATAACATCTACACCTCAAAAACTCCCTAAGAAAGATAAGAAACCATGAAAAGGACCACTTACACATGAAATTTGCAATATTCATCAAGTGTTCAAATCTCACTTTCGAGACATCCTTTTTAATTTTTGTTAGTTGGAATGTCTTTAGGATGTCATGGAGGTTCAAAACTATATAAATCTTGTATGTTTTTGGCATAGGAAGAGAGAGAATAGCAAAAAATAGTGGAGGGAGAGGTGGTTAGTGGCGTCGACTTTTATTGTTTAAATGGAGAAGATGAATCCCTTCCATCCCAAGTCCATACACAAAATGTCCCTTGTGATGCACTTGCAAAGTGTGTGGCTATGATCACACCATTTGGCAATCGGATGATTCAAAATAATCTAATTTTGGTTTAAATTTTGAAAATTCAAAATAATTTCCATAGACTTCTAAAAATCATAATTCTCATTCCAAAAATCCTTGATTAAATTCATTAAGGGTCATTCAAAATTTTAGCTTGAAACTCCTTCGGGAGCTAGGGTTACTATTCACCTTATGCCATTTTTAATCTTAAAAAATTCATAAAATATTCTCTGGGCCTTTCAAAATATTCAATTCAGCTTTAAAAATCCTCATGTAGTGTCACTAAAGCCCACATGAAATTTTGAGTCAAAATTCAATAATGGACTTTTTGACACTATTCACCTGCCAGAATAAAAATATTCCAAAAAATATTAAATGACCTCAAAAAATTAAAATTCCTTCTCCATCATACTCATTGGAATTTTTAAGGTTTAGAGTATGATATTTTTGGGTCTGTCTGGGCACTTTCTGAAGTTGTCTCGGCATAACCTCATTTTATATCCATATACACTAGTTCTTGACCCGAAATGATTTATTGGTTCTGCTAAATTTTTAAATTCATTCGTTTTACCCACTTTTAGGCCCATCAAAATTTTATGACTAATATGACAATAATTAGACTCATAATGATGCCCTGCACTGTAGGGGACATCCCTCGAGCCCAGAAAGTACTACTCATAAAACCTTAGCTTACAAGCATTAAAGTGTGAGAGGAGAGAGAAAAGAAAAATGGTGGGAGAGGGGAAAGGGAAATGGCATCGGCTTTTTGGGGTTAAGGGTTGAAGATGATGGCTTTTACACTTGTGACACCCTCACATGTGTGAGGCCTTTTATATTAGCAAGGTGGATGGCCCAAATTGTGACATCTAGCAATCGAATGGTCCATATTCACTCAATTTCTTTTTAAACTTCAAAAATTAATTGTAATTTCTATAGATCTCTAAAAATAGTCATTTCACTTTGAAAAATTCACAATTAGGCCCATTAAGACATTAGTAAAATTTTAGGCTCAAATAACTAAGGCAACCCTTGTTACTATTCATAAGTAAAAATAAGAAATTTCAAATAAATATCAGATGGTCTCAGGTAATTAAAATTCCTTTGCCAACATATAAATCAAAATTTTTTAGCTTTATGGTATGGTATTTTTAGGTCCATCTAGGCACATCCTAGAGCTGTCTTGGCACAAACTCATTTTATGTCACTATTCACTAGTTCTTTGCTTGAAATAATTTATTGGTTCTGCTAAATTTCTAAATTATTTAATGTCATCCATTTTTTGGCCCATCAAATTTTTATGACTAATAAGTTCCTTTGTAGTAACTAAGGTGCCCCGAGTCTCGAGGAGCACTGCTCAAGCCTTAGAGGTACTATTTATGAAACTTTGACTTACGAGCATTACATATTGTCTTCTAAATCTGAGATCTTAACACCTCTATGATTGAGCTTTTCTTCACATTGTATGGGCCTTCCTAACTTAGTGTTTAACTTCCCTCTAAGATCTATTAGTAAAGGTCTAGTTTGTTTTAGAACTAGATTACCTTCTTAAATTGAACTAGGCTTCACTTTCTTATCATAGGCTCTAGCAATCTTGTTTTGCTACAATTACATGTGCTTAAGAGCCTTGATTTCTTCTCATCAACCAAAACCAATTACCTATATCTAGCCCTTACCAATTTAGCTTCTATCATATTTTTTTCTAATGTAACACTTAATGAAAGGACTTTAACTTCAATTGATAATACTACTTCTATCCCATACACTAATGAGTAAGGTTTGGCATTTGTAGATATACTAAATATTATTTTATAGCCCTAAAGTGCAAATGGTAACATTTCTACCTAATCTTTGTAAGTGACCATCATTTTTTGCAAGATTTTCTTGACATTTTGGCTTATGGTCTATAAGGAGAAGACTTATAATGCTTGATTATGTACTATTGTAGAAGTTGTTTGGTCTCACCTTGAAACTACACCCCATTATTTGAGATAACTTGATGTGGTAACCCATACCTATAGATGATGTTTCTTTCAATAAATTTTTCCATCTACCTTGCCCTAATTAATTGAAAGATTTAGCTTTTACCTACTTTTAAAAGTAGTCAATTGCTACCACTATATACCTATGACCTCTTACTGTAGAAGGTTTTATCTCTTAAATTATGTTAATTCCCTATGTAGAAAATGGATGTGGAGCAGACAAAATGGTTAGTTCGGTTGGTGGTAGATGGCTTAAGTTGGCAAAAATCTAGCACTTATGACATTTCTTGACAAACTTACAATAATCCATTTCCATAGTTGACTAATAGTATCCTAGTCTTATAATCTTCTTTGTCAAATTTCTCTTATTCATGTGTGGACCACATACTCCTTCATGCACTTCTACTAGAATTTTCTAAGTGTTTATTTCATTAATGCACCTGAGTTATATGCTATCAATCTGCATTTCGTATACCATCCCCTAGAAAGAAATAGATTGATTAGATGCCCTCCTCAAGACCTTTTTATCATTTTTAGTCACATGTTTTGGGTATTCTCTCATTTCCAAATATGTTTAGATGTCATGATACCAAGGCATATCATTGCTTGTTTTATCCATTGTAGTGCTTACTATGTAGGAGTAGGTTGGGAATCTTAACTTACTGAAGTACAAGGGTCTAGACAAGTCCTTCTTGGTATGGTTCGATATTCATATTAATATGGCTAAAACATCTGCATTTTGATTATGTTCCCTTGAAATGTGATGAAAAATGCATCCATCGAATTGTTTAGATGAAACTGTGAGCATTCTAAAACACTTACTCAAATTCTCATCCTTAACCTCTAAATTGTCATTCACTTGTTATGTCACTAGCATGGAATCCCCATCTATGTTAATTATCTTTTCCCCAGTTAGAACAAGATTTCAAGGCCATAGATACATGCTTCATATTCAGTGATGTTGTTGGTGGCTTGCAATTCCAATTTCCTAGAAAAGAACATCTGTTCACCTTCTTAATTGTTGACTAGCACACTAGCACTAGCTTTTTTCTGATTTACTACACCATCAAAGAACACTTTCTATCCTTCTTGAGATATTGCCCCTAAGTACTCATCTGGAAACTTGAATTCTTCTTCTTCTCTACCTTCAATTGGCTATTAGGTAAAAAAAAAATTTACCATTGCTCGACCTTTGATTATTTTCTCAATTATGTGGGAAATGTTACATTCTTATTGTAAAGAAACCATCTACCTATTTTGCCTATCAAGGAAAGTACAGTTTGCAAGTACCTCAAAAGATCTTGCCTATCAATTGCCTCCACCATGTATGATTGAAAGTAGTGATGTATCTTTTTAGAGACACAAATTACTCTTAGGTATATCCTTTTTGACTTTAGCATACTTCTACCTGTATGGAAGCAATATCTTCATCATGTAATAGATAGTGTATTCTACTTCAAATTTATCTAATTATGGTATAAGAGCTCCAATGGAGGTTTCTTTTACTACAAGGTACAAGATTAAGGACTTTCATTGTTTAAGTGGTTTTAAGACATAAGAATTGGTTAAGTATTGCTTAATGGCTTCAAAGCCTTTTTGACAATCCTTATTCCATTCCATTGGTTGCCCTTTATGTAGTAGCTTGAATATAGACTCACAAACAGACATGAGTTTGGCTATGAACATACTGATGTATTGTAGTTTAACTAAGAATCCTTTAACCTCCTTTTCTATTTATGGCATGAGCATCTCTAAGATTGGCTTCACCTTATCGGCATCTACTTCATTCCCATTCTTACTGACCATGAATCCCAATTACTTACAAGACATAACTTATAAGAAATGTTTCTTAGGGTTTAGTCTCATGTTCAATCAATCCAACTTTTGGAAGAACTTCTATAGTACTTTGAAATGTTCTTCCCTTTTTTTGGACTTTACCATCATATCATACATTTTGAATTCCATCTCTCTATATATCATGTCATGAAAGAGTTTGGTAGCCATTCATTGGTAGGTTGCCTCTATATTCTTTAGTCTAAAGTGCATTACTTCATAGCAATAAGTTTCACATTCTATTATGAAGGCCGTTTTGTACTTGTCTATTACTTTCATGAGGATCTGGCTATAACTTGAGCACCAATCAACAAATAAATAAATGGCTGCTAGGGCCTCACTATCTACTAATACATCTATGTGATGTAAAGGAAATTATCTTTAGGGCATGCATTTTTTTGTTCTCATTAAGTAACACATGTTCTAACCTTTATGTCTTTATTTTGCACGGGGATGATATTGGTTGGCCAAGTAAGAAAGACTATCTCCTTAATGAACATGGCCTTAAGTAGCTTGACAACTTCTTTCTTAACCTCTTTCACCCATTCTAGCCTTATTCTTTTAAGCTTTTAGTAGACTGGAGTGATATGATGATAAGTTAGGTACCATGTTCAACTATGTTTCGATTGATCTCAATCATGTCATCATTGTTCTTAGCAAAGATCCTTTCATATTTCTTTAGTAATCTCTCAAAATTTTCTCTTTTTTCAATAGTAAAATCATAGGCAATTAATATATTTTGAGGATATTCATTTGTAGTAAGATTAAATGGGTTAGTTTTAGTTTAGTTAATGTCAAAGATGCTCTCATACTAATTATTTGGATGTATACTATCATAAAAAAACATCATAGAAATAAGCAAACTCTTTGTTCATTTTATTGGAAAGGAAATTGTTCACCTTAAATAGATCAGAAAAGTATATTTGTGCCAAAAATAAATCACTATCTAAATTGGACACATCATCATAAGGATTTGAGTAAAATTTTTCAATGGTTATAGCTTCCGAAAAAGCTTCTTCTACTTACTAGATCTACTTCAAATTACCTGATTCCTAATCTATGACATGAATGAAGATGTCAAGCCTAGACTTGAAATGTCCATCAACTACTATAGGCTCTAAAGTCCCATCACACTTTGTTTTCTTCCATTTCACAATGTAATCTTTGAGATTGTTCCATTTCTTTGAGCTAATTCCCATGCTTGGGTTTTATCTTAACCCTTTGGTACCCTTCTGAGTTTTTAGCTGTAATAGCTCAATTACCGCTTAATGATTATTCCTTAAACTAGCACTAGGAAATCTTTTTCATCTTCTTAGACACTATTAGGTCTATATAACCTTCATATATCCCAATAACATGAAACCCATTAAAAGATTAATTTGCGATGGCTAATGTGGAAATAGGTGATCAATTTTAGCTTTAATCAATATGATGTTTACTTCATAGGAGAATTTGAACAATTGATGCAATATGGAAGGGACTCTTCTAAGCTTGTGAAACTAGGGCCTTCCTAGTAGAAGTAAAAATGTTGCTGGAATATTAACTATAATAAATTAAACATCTTCAATAATAGGCCGTACTTGGACCTTAGCAGTGAATGACCCTTCTGCTGGACTCCTTAAATTATCATATGATTTAATGGCAATGCTTGAAGGCACTAAATCCTCTTTCTTTATTTCTAAGACTACTAAGATCTTGATTGGACAAACACATAATGAAGAATAATAATCAACTATAGCATATCTAATTTTTTTCTATTCACCTTAGCCATAATGAAAAAGGCTCAGTTATGTTCCCTTCCTTCTTGAGGCAAGTCTTTATCAAGGGAAGTTATAAGCCATATCTTGCTAGTTCTCATTACTTGAACTAGCTCTTCGAGAGTAATGGTGGTGGATAAAGCAACTTGCCTAAGTGCTTTAAGTACCTTTTACTTATGTGCTTAAGATGATATCAGCAAATCCCAAGTACAAATATGGACTTGTGTTTTCTTTCACTATTTGAGAACTTCATCATTCTCATCTTCTTTGACATTTAATTCTTTTTCTAGTAAAATCCAACTAACTTTTTCTACCTTTTTCACCAATTCTCCCTCAACCCTAATTAGTTTTCGCTTTCCCCCTTTAAGATTGTCATCAAAAGATCTATCCTAGTAATTTTTCCTATCCCTAAGTTCACTATCACTCTCATTATCCCAAAAGCTAGTTAGAAGAGTGGTTTTACTCTCTTTTACCCCCTTTACTGACATCTTTGTCATATATATAGATATCTCTTAAAAGGTACTCTTCAAGTAACCCTAACTTGAGAAGGTAAGAACATTAATGCTTAGGAAGTGGGTTTAAGGTGGCTTTTAGAGCATGTATTTCCTTTGAATTGATAAGATCTTAAATAGCCTTTCAAAGAAGCTTACAATTGTTAGTGATAGAGCCTATCCTTTAATGGTAGGCATAGTGTTGCTCTTACATATAGTTAGGAAGCAATGGCCTATTTAGTGGTTGTGGTAGAAGTGGTTACAACTTTCCTTCTTTTGTAAGTTTCCTCAAGCACCAGGTTAGTGACTTACCTAAATTTGAATACCATTTGCTTAGGATAAAATGCACATCTGTTGTCTTAGTGGTGCCCCAACATTCTTACTTGAGTAGTTCTAGTTGCTTGATCTTTTAAACCTTTTATTTTGATAACCTGCCACTAAATCAATGGCTATGTCTTTTAGTTGCTCCTAAGTTATGATGCCCTTAGCTGTAAGCCTACTATTCATTTAACTATTAGCATTTTTTATGAACAACATGATTTGATCAATATCTTTAGGATTATTCCACAATTTTGGTATCTTAACACTTTACCTTTGTACATAATCTAAAAAGGTTTCTATAGGTTTTTACTTTACAACCTCTAAATCCTTCAAAGTTATCTCAATTCTTACATTGTTAGAGTATTGCTTGCTAAATGCAAAAGCTAATTCATTCTAGTATTCTTTAACCCTTTTCTCTTAGTAATGGTACAAATATAAAGCCTGTCCTATGAGAGACTTACAAAACAATCATACAATTTGCTCTTCAGACAAGTTGGTGGCCCTCATAGCAATTGCAAATTGATTCATATGGGTTCTAAAGTAAGTTGTACCATTAAACTTACTCTAGTTAAGCATCTTGAACTCATGTGGCATGGATTAATTAGGTTTGAGATTGATATCATCCATATCAATATCTTTGCCCCTAGTGACCTCTCTATTCATAGCCTTAATCTTCACTTTCAATTTCTTAATTTCTTCATCTTCAAGCACTTTAGGTGGAGGGACTTTATTGTAGGACTTTGTATCTAAAGGGATTTCATCATCTAAGAGTTTATCTTTATTTTCTCTAATAACCCCTTTGCATTTGTGAGTGGTTGAAGTTTGGCCTATTTCTTTGTGAACCCTAAACATAGCATTGGTGAAAGTTACTATCATAATTTTCTCTATCTCATTGATAGCCTTCATCAGCATTGATTTGGTAATGAACTCATGAGTTGACATGGCTTTTCTTTTTGGCTGGACTAGTAGTGGATTATTGGTTCTGCTGAGGTGCTTGCCTAATCTGCTCCACTATAAAGTGAATTAGGGATCAATGATGACTATCAAAATAATAGGTTAGGAGTGATGCATGATGAATATATTACTAATGCAAATTGCACATGATGAATGATATGCATGTAATGTATGTACATGATTCAACATAGACAAACACATACAAGAAACGTTCTAACCTTATTTCTCCTGCACACATTGTCAAGCCATTCCCTTCCTAAATGGGATTACTTAAGCATTATTAAGGGATGTATAGGTTTGATCATAGGCTTCATCATGCTAAATAATTCTCTTGTATTCAAAGTGCATGCAAAAGTAATAGCCCATGGCATTTAATTCTCATTCGATGTGAAATTAGGCTAGGTCTATTCTTAATAAAAGGCATGATAGACTTAGCCCCACTACAAATACGGTCAAATACAATAGGTCCACATAGTAGTCATAATGTGATTCATAGGAACTTAAGGTAATACAAACTATAGGAAGTTGCTATGTTTGACTATATGGGCTCAAGGTTTGGTCAAAAAGGCTTCTAGCACCCACAAGCAAAGGTCCCTCCTAGTGGGTCTTTCTGATCAAAGTAATAGGGATCAATTAGTTCATCTTTTCATTTACTAAAAGGCATGAGGCTTATGAGTGATAGATATGCTAGCACTTCTCCATTCTTGAATGAAAAATAAAGTCATGGTTTACAACACCATCTAAGGTAAAAGGGAGATAATATGTATTGAGTGAAATGCATGGGACAAAAAAAATTACAATATTAGATGGCATATTATTTAGGCACTTTTATATTTAAATTTTAGTCCCCAATGGAGTAACCTGTATAGATTTATTGTATTTTACCAAGGACAAGAGCGGTTAGTATTTGGAGTCACCACCTAGCTCTACACCAACACCACTTATCTTTTAACTAGAAAGGTTTGGACTTAGATCTTACTATACCT
>CANXYI011356849.1:0-10020 GCA_948208565.1 Hura crepitans | reverse complement strand
TTTGATTTATATTTAAACCGCTCCAAACCATATTAAACTATTTTTAATCATAATGGGTTGGGTTGATTTTTTACATGTAAACTATCTTAAACCATTATATTCATTTTCAATGGATTGGTTTGGGTTTATATCTAATTTTATCCAACCCAACCCTTGAACACTCCTAATAGATAGAATACTACCTATAATAGATAGAATTTATCCATCTATTACAGATAGTTTATCTATGAATAGTCATTCATTATATCACAATAGTTTTTGTTTTTTTATTTTTTATTTTCAATGATTTTTATTCTTTTACTCTTTTAATATTCAATTTTTCAATTTTGCAAGTTTGATTTGTTTACTCTTTTTCACTTTATTGTTGAAGCATTGTTTAATTTTCTTTATTTGGAAACTTTATTAAGCAACGATTTAATCATTTTATAGTTTATTATTATCAAACTTTTAATCTTACTCCTTTAATATTTGATCTAGGTTGCAATTATATTAGTATTATTTTAGTTTTTAAATTATACTATTAATATATTATTGATATATCAAAAATATATTAAATCTGGATTAGTATTATTTTGATTTTTAAAATATACAATTAGTATATTATTGATATATTAAAAATAAACTAAACTGTATATGAGTATTATTTTGATTTTTAAAATATACCACAAATGTATTTATTGTTCTTGATTTCATTTTTATTTTTGGAAAGATAAAATAGTTAAACTTCATAGTAATAATGTATACGAGTAAAATATACATACATGTATGCATTCATATATATAACTTTCAAACATATCTTTATGTAAAAGTAGTATCTACATATTAGGATTATAATGGACTAATATTCGGAAAATTGAACAAACATATTTTATCATTATGTATTGAAAATAAATTTAATTCAATTTTATTTGTTAAAGACGGTACAAAAATTATTAATATAAGAATAGAAGTAAATATTTCACATGAAATATAAATTTTTAATCTAATTTAGAGTTCAAATAGAAAAAGTGATATTATTTATTAAAATATAAAATTTTTAAAAAGTATATTTAATAGGAGTTTAAAAATATGGTAAAAACTGTAATTATTTTTCACTTTAGTTATATTTATAAAAAGAACCCCTATTGTTTTTCCGTTAGAACATCAATATAATTGGAGGAACTATAACTATTTTTTTTAACCCAAGTGAAAAGATATTATTCAATCTCGAAAATTAACTGGGCCAGTTCATAACTGAGCCCATAAACATTCATACCCAAAACCCCGATCTTTGGATACCCAAATGCTTATCTAATAAGTCAGATTCCTTCGTCACGTAAACAGAAAATTGGGAATCTTTCGTTAACTCGGTTTCCTTCTCGACTTTTTCAACAATCAAACTGCACTCTCGTTGACGGTCTGTAATTTTGTACAGACCAAAAATGGATACTTAGCGGATGCTATTACATCAGTTCATTTTGGTAAAGCCTACTCAAGCCCCTTTGCCACAAAATTATTTCCTTTCTTTTTTTTTTTTGCTCTCTTTCAGATTCACTTTGATCTCTGCAAAACCTAAATTTCACATAAGGGTTTTGTAGAGATCCCATTCTTATGCACCTTCATCTCTGTAGTAGAAAGCCAGCAAATCCATGTCTTCGTTCCATCTAAGCTGGTGGATCTCTTCAAAACCTTCAAAATCTAACACTTTTTCCAATTCGTTTCAATTTCAATTAAATCCATTCCGCCATTTATCCCTAATGTCACCTCTTTATAATACTTCCTCTCAATCTAATTCACGTATTGTGATATATTGTGGTATCCGTGAGTTACGCGAGCGGATTAATATTGTTAAAAGCACTCAAAAAATTACTGAGGCAATGAAGCTGGTTGCAGCTGCAAGGATTCGAAAAGCTCAAGAAGCTGTTATTAACGGCAGACCCTTTGCTACTGCTCTACTCCACATGCTTTATAACATTAATGAACAGCTCCAGTTGGAGGATATTGACGTTCCTTTAACGAATGCCAGGCCTGTAAAGAAGCTAGCACTTGTTGTTGTTACTACTGATAGAGGTCTTTGTTGTGGTTTTAACAACGCAGTGTTGAAAAAAGCGGAGACCCGGATGATGGAATTGGAAAAATTGGGGTTAGACTACTCTGTGATTAGTGTTGGGAAGAGGGGTATTTCATATTTTAAGCGTAGGCCTTATATTTTGGCTGATAGATTTATCGAGGGAGAGAATTTTCCCACGTCCAAAGAGGCTCAATTGATTGCTGATGATGTCTTTTCATTATTTGTCAGTGAAGAGGTTGATAAGGTTGAGCTTGTGTATACTAAATTTGTGTCTTTGGTGATGTCTGATCCTGTAATTCAAACATTGTTACCATTGTCATCAAAAGGAGGGATCTGTGATGGGAATGGGAAGTGCATTGATGCTGCTGCTGATGAGTTCTTTAGGTTGACAACTAAGGAAGGAAAGTTGGCTGTTGAGATGGAGATGGTGAACACAAAGAAGGAGGCTTTTTCACCTCTGATGCAGTTTGAGCAAGACCCAATTCAGATTCTTGATGCTATGATGCCTCTTTATTTAAATAGTCAGATTTTGAGGGCACTTCAGGAGTCATTGGCTAGTGAGCTTGCTGCAAGAATGAATGCAATGAGTAATGCATCGGATAATGCCGTTGATTTGAAGAAGAATCTTTCTATAGCATACAATCGAGAACGCCAAGCAAAAATTACAGGAAAGATATGGGAGATAGTAGCTGGAGCTGAGGCACTAACAGAGTTTTAAATATTTTAGGTGCTCTTTGTCCTTTGTCTATGCTTGTGTTTATTATGTTCTTTTTGCTTAGAAATTTCAGGTTTAGATTTGATAGCAGCTACGGTTCAAATAGGTGCTTCTGGGTTGTAACACCATAACAAGAGTCCAAATTCACACAATAATAATAATAATAATAATAATAATAATAATAATAATAATAAAGATGACAATTTATACATTGGCTTTATCTTTTGGTTTTTTATAGGGTATCTCTCTTCGATCTTGTCCATGTAGAATTTAAAGAAATAAGTACTTCTACTTATGCTTAAGCTAGGAGTTAGTTTAGGGATTCCAAAATAGTCACGGAGTTAGTGGAACTGTAGCTTAAGCATGTTGCCCTGAGAGAGATCTACTGTCCTAAACACCAAAAAAAAAAAAAAAGGAAGCCTAAGATCTAATATGTAATGTCCAATTTTCTGTAAACATGTTAGTTGTCTGTCAACTGGTTTTTTGGGTTTATTATACCTCATATAAAAATAGTTAAGAGATAGATTGAAAAGTTAAGCAATACTTGATAAAGTTACAAAACAGTTTGTAAGTATTAAGGAGTGCAGACTTAGAACAATTTCAAGATGGGTGACCTGGTAGGAAGTGTATCGCTTGTCGGGTTTCTTAGGGAGTCCAGTAGGGTGTGTCACATAATAGCTGTAGGGTCTTTGATGTTTTTAATCACTTAGATTCGTAAACATATGTTTTGAAGTGTAATCAGAAAAATGATCCTTTAGGATGTCTTAAATAACGACTTTTTGGTTGAAAAATGAACAATATGATAGGTGGTAAAATAGGTTTTTATTATTTTTGTGTAAATCTACTGCTTTTTGCTTCAACTACTATATGCTTCTAGTTGAGTACTTATTATCATAACTAATGCTCGCATATCATTGTTGTCCAAGAAACAAAATTTTCATGCATTTCTCTCATGAAATTCATGTTTGAATTGAACCTCATTTGAGTTAGTATTTAATAAATGGTTATGCGATACTTCCTTTTTTTTTTTTACACTATTTCTGTAAGTATATTTTCTTGCTAAAATTTTGGTCTCTAATATAAACATTGATTAATTGGTAATATGATGCTTCTTATGGTAAGCAAGAATGTTAAATCTAGTCCTTAGTCTATGTAAATTTCTTGTCTTTATATCACAAATCTTTTTTGCTTTATTTCATGTGTTTAAAAAAAAGGGGGAGAGAGAGAGAGAGAGAGAAGAGATCAGTGAACATAGTGGTTATTGCTATGTCAAACTTTCATTATCAAAGATCTCTGGTTGCAACATCTAATTAGGAAATGTTTACAGCTTAACAAAAGTTCTACCTCGGCTCTTTTAAGTGCTTAGGGTAATGTATGGAAAAGCATGTTTAGTAAGTGCACAAGTTTGCAATGCTCCAGTTCAATTCTTTGTCAACTAGAATGATATAATGACATTAGGTGCTGTAACTGCTTATATATATAATGTGTTGTATATATATATATAATTTTTCTATCTAATGTATTGTTGACCTAATCTATGATCTTTGCTTATCATAACTTTGTTGCTTTTTTCTTAATGGTACCTCTGATAAATTAGGGATTAGTTATTTCATTTTGTTCACCGAATAGTATTTGTAGCTAAATTACAACTCTTTGTCTGACGAACAACTAAACTAGAAAATTACGTGAGAGTCATGTTGTCTAAGGAGGTGTTTCAATTTAAAGGTTGGGCATTGTAAGAGTTCATAGAATCACATACAAAAAGAAGGGATTCTTACAGAAAAATATTCAACACTTTCATGTATAAGAAGAATATGTAATGTAGAAATTGCAAGAAAAAGCATTAATTAGTGTTGTTTAATGCACCTTTTTAGACATCTTGTACACAAAGGATCATTTGTAGTGTTGCTTTAAAAATCACACGCTACATTGATCATGTCTTCTAATCCTTCTAATTGAATTTCTACTTTCTGGTTTATTTCATCTGTTAGCTTTTCATTTTTGTATTGCATGAATTGAGTAATTGATACTACTAGGTTCTTGTTTATAGGACACAAATACAACTTTTTTGAAATATTTGAAATTTGTGCCAAGATATTTACTTGAATTTATGATATTGTTTCGCCCATGTTGGGCAAATATCTAATTACAAGTGAAAAGTGGGTTCGCTAGTCTAACCCAGTTATAAGATACCAAGGTAATGAAACCTAACCAAGTTTCGCAAGCAAAGAATATGTGCTTTTACAAATCTAGATTAGGGCAAGATTAACTTAGCTAAAATTAAGACTACTCTTATTTATTACAAATTGCTACAAAGAGCAAAATAAAGGACACTGGTCTCTAAAATGATGATGATGCAAACTCCCTCTTTCATTTGCATTTACTCTTTTTATAGGCAAGAGGAGTAATAGAAGTATTTTCTACACACGTGATATCTCCATGATGTCACACTTATTATAAGACAGCTCAAACAAATATGATCAATATAAAGATCGAGTACAAAGAGCTAATGCATCCTACCTTTAAGAGATAAGAACTTCCCTAATTTTGTGAAGGAGTTTCTTATTCGAGGATCATGGAATTCTTGCCATCATTAGAGGCCTTTCTTATAATTATTAGGATTTTGTTGCATTATGGGCTTGAAAAGAGTTAGATTAGGGACAAGTAATGTGATTAGTTGGCAAGCATGAGATTAGTTGATTTTGATGTGAAATAGGCACGTACAGTTCATTGAATCTATAACACCCCTCTAACTCGATTCTACCCTAGAATCTGAATAAGTAAATGCTATTTACTATATTGTTGACATAGAATGAAATTTCGACAACGTAACGGCGGTCCGGAGGCCTACCAAAATTCTTGACTTGTGGAAAACACTTTTAGTTTATACAACCATCATCTAAAAATTTTCCAACGACTGTAATGACATTGAGCATGCAACAACACACATAGCAATGTGACATAGAGCCCGTCCCCCTTAGGATGGCTTATGAATGCAACTTAAAAACACAAAGACAACCAAACTCTCTTATAGTAAGGAGAGAGTTGTTCAAAGGCTTCCCTAACCCAAATTAGACATCACATAATCTACTAGCACTGATTTAACCTTGCTCACCTACACCCCCACCAACATATGCACAGATATACACACATATCAACCTTGGAAACCTGTGCATACAACTATGCTCCCTATTAGTAGACCCTAGTACTAATCTATCTTGTTATATCATACATATACCATTACAAATTAAGACACTAAATTACTATACCGCATATATATCCATGTATTTATAGTGTACACTTAACTACCATATAATATCAATCATAATAAGGCATGTTGAAACTCTAACGAGGCAGCACAAATTGGATGTCCTCCTTAATCTACTTCCATAACATACATGCAATGTAAACCATTCTATCAATTCTTCTGAGGTTAAGGATATTCATGTTACACCTAAGAAATATCATGTCTATGACACCCAAATTTAAGAATTAAAACTCTAAATACACTTAGGTATATAGATACTTTTTGTCCATCAATCTAAGACATAAAACTTATTTCAAATGTACCAAATGCTGTTTACCAATATAGTACATGCAACTATGTAAGTGTTTCTTAACAGTAGTCTTGAGTGTTTGTTGTATATTAGTGTTCCTAGTTTAGCTTAAGTACAGTATCATTAACATAGTATCAAGCACTTTCATGTTATATAGATGTTTGTTGTATGCAAATGCATGCCATTTTCTTTTCATGTTTGCTATCATGCATTCTTATATTATCATACATGATTCATATGCTAAGAGCATATTCGAATTCTTAATACTACTACTTGTCAACTATAAGCTTCCATTGAAGAATTACATGTAGATAAATACACCTCTTATGACATGTGCAAGTCTAACTCATAACACTTCTCTTGATTTCAATTTAGTTGCTTCTGTCTTATGTTAAGGCTACTTAATTTAAACATAATTAAGTTTCATAGAGCCCTTGGTAATGTACCCCTAAAAGGACCTTAAAGAAGGATAAATAGGTATGTAGTTTGTAAATATACAAATTATGAAACATGAGAAAAGGTGGGCTAGCCCAACCCTCTTGCCCCACTTTGAGGCTGAAGCCAAACATATGATCTGTCTACTTGGACTACATCATATCATAATAACTTATATGGCACTAATGCCAAGTTCTCATCATTAGCAGATCTACATAATTCCCACTCTGGCATGCCAAAACTATCTTATCCTTGATTCTGTAAAGTTCACCTCATCCTTTTATTATCTTAATTAACATGTATTATACAAGTGTGAAGTTCATGCATTTAGGAGTTTGCTCACATACTTTTGGGAATTTAGGTTACACATTGAGTGCACATGCTTAATTCATGTTTCATAAATATACAATCAATGTATCATGCTTGAGTGAGGTACCTTATTCTTTTATAGTGTTTACATGCATGTACCACTCATGTTAACCATTATCCTAGTAACAAACATAGAAGATACTCATCAAATACACATTAGTTAATTGAATCGTACTGTCTATGAAAAGAGGTAAACTCACTTACTTTTCCTTGTGATAGGAGAAGTATCTTTAGAAGGAAATCTAACACCATAATAAATTTGTCAAATCTATACTAAAAACTTATTATATTGAACATAATACACATGTGACATGAAAGTCTCTTCTTACTTTTTACATGAGGTTCCAAGAGTACATTCCCATATTTATAAGTATATATTATAACATTGATTTTTTTACCATAAGATTCATACTTTTATAATGTGCATGTTATAATTAACTTAAAGTTTAATTATCTCAAACTTATAAGAATATTCATATTTGTTCCATCATGCACAACCTAAAATCCTATCTATTTTTTGATGCTTCTCTATATGACCATTTCTATCTCAATCTCCCTTTAGTTCCATTAGTTTCATTTAGCTACTTAAGTGTAATAACTTGATTAGCTTAAAGATCACCTCCCCATACATACGTACATTTACAAGAGTATTTCATGGTATTGAAAAACATAGTCCTCTTGCTACATAGAAGAATTCAACCCTTTCCCCATCAAGATTTCTCAAGTCTCATTTTATTAAACTAATACTAGTTGAGAATATAGCTATTTTATTATGTGAGTCTCTATGAGTTTCACCTCCCCTCAAGTCAAAAGTTCCGTTATAACTCCCGGCATAACTTAATCTAACTTATAGGCACTCATAACAACTACCATAGGTGCCCTTAATTAATACTTCATAGAATGTATAAGCTTTCGTTTTCTTTTTTTTTTTCCACATAAAGCGGTTTACATTTGTAACTTTATACTCATCTCAACACATCACCATTTTTAACTTATATACATGTTTCAATGAGCAACCACCATGTTTAGACGATTAGTTATTAGGTTATCCAAGAAGTCCTATAGGCTTAAAGTTTTGCTCTTAATGATACTTTTCGTTAAAGGTAATTAAGGAATGTGCACTCACATGTACAAGGTTACTTAGTATATTTGTTGTCCCCTACTCGCCCTAACTTACCATAAACCCTATCTTTCATACACCTTAAACTTCAAATAATATCTCCTTTCTACCTCTATTTCTAATTGCCTAAATTATTAATGCATATAATACTCTTGCTACAAAATAGACAATTGTTCTATAGTATGTTCCCTCTCTCATATTGTTTCGCTACTCTACTCATAAGAGGTATTGAATTCTAATAACTACTATCCTCTTGTTCGTAAAAAGAAGTCCTAATATATCTATTAGGATATTTTAAAGATGCTTGAACCTATATCTACAATAGACATTGGTACTACCAACAAACTCAACTAGATTTACCATATTCTACCACACAAAAAACCTAATAAATTATTTACAATATGTTACAGCGTCTGCCCCAGTTATTTCTAACTCCTAACCAACTCAAATTAGAAAACTCTATGATCAGAAGCCAGAACCATAGATAAAAAGGTTCTTATTGGCTATCAATTTGATACCTTTTTCACGACTATGGCAGAATGCTTGACTCCTTATTTTCTTCTCTTTTTGATTCCACCCGTATACATCCAATCCTCTTAGTTCTTCCCAGATATTGTTTTGTCGTAACCATTTACTGTGACAACCCTTACCCAATTTGGTTGCCGGACCTAGATAAGGAATGGTACACAACCATTCCCAATTCATTACATTATCTTTATTCATTATTTGCTTAGTTATCAAATTTATACTTACAAGCCAATTAACATTGTATCATTTGATGTTTATCCTTTTAAACCAATTCATAACATAATTTATGTAATTAGGATTCTCATGTCAAAAATTTGATAGCATAACAGCTTACTAGTGACATTGCTTAAATAGTAACTTATGGAAAATACACTTCTATAAATACACAATCAAAATCCTCAACTCTGGATCCTTCTGATCCTCTCAACATCATCAACTTATCCAATAATCATGTGACACCTCTCACCCGACCTGGTAGTCAGATCCAAATGAGAGATGACACAATGTGACACATCTAACTCGTACCATTGCCAGCCCGAATCGTAGATGATACATGAATTAGTCCTTGCCTAGTTATCCTATCACCTTCTTAAAACCCTGTAATCTATGTCTACATCATAAGCATCTTGGGCCCATGTGTAGTTTAATTTAGTATTATGAACACAAGCAAGCAAGGTGTTACTATTCTATTTTGATGAAATTCTAGCAGCACATCGGCTGCTTGATGTCATGTCCCAAAATAAACCTATGAAAAATAACACTTTTATAACATTAATCAGCACAAGTCATTATATTAGATCCATTTAATCCCCCAATACCATCATTATCAAACAACACAATGTTCTCAGTCACATAATGGTCACAACAATCACAATCTCATCCTACGTCTAAATCACATGCACACATGCCTTATCAATTACCATTTAGGCATTCATATCACCTTACTATAGTTGTTGTCATCTATATATTTAGGTTTACTTTAGAAGTATACATGTCTATAGTGTTATAGGTAAAAGAGTGGTTCAACTAAGATTATTTACATAGCCCATACCCTTGTTCCTATATCAAGAGGATATACCAAAAGAATAATTCTCCTCTGTTTACACTGCTGTGGTTGAGGCTGCACGTTTGATCTACCTACTACTACCAATGCATTGGAAAAATTAATATGCTAAGCAACATGCTTAGTGGTGTATTCAATGAATTATATATATATATATATATATATATATATATATGAAAGTAA
>CANXYI011356709.1:0-15131 GCA_948208565.1 Hura crepitans | reverse complement strand
AATAAGTTGTGATGCAATTTAATATAAAAAATGCTATGTAATGATTATAACATGCATGCTGCCATTAGGAAAATCATTACACAAATAAGCAAATCCATTCTTTATCTTATAAAAGGAATCATAAATAAAAAGAGTACAAGTATAAAAAAAGAACTGAACTTACTATCAAAGAAGAGGATCAGTTGGTAAAGCTTTGATATTCTAAATCAAGTATTTTCTTGGAAATTATGAGATCTTGGATAACATGGTGAATAGTGGTGTATTTATCAATGAAATGCTAGTCCTTTGATGATAACACAATATTGATCATGCTTGTGATTAATTGAGTGAATCAACTTGAGGCTGGGGTGTCAAGGTTGAAGCTTACCTTCTTTTGTGAGCTTATTCAAACATTAAGACAAAGGTTTACTTAGATTAGATAAACAGTAATTCTTAATCGTGTTAACATTTGTGGTTTGACCTAAGTTATCTCTATTATTGTTGTTTCTAATGTCTACATCTTTCTTACATCATTTGCTTTGAAAAGCTAGTTCAAGATCGATACCTATGCTTTAATCTATTCTTATGTGGTGATACCTCAGCAGTAAGCCTATCAATTATATAACCATTGGCATTTCTAAGGAGCATTATGATTTGGTTAATGTAATTAGGCTTGTTTCTCAATTTCAACACTTTAGCCTTTCATCAGTGCAAGTAATTAGAAAAGGATTCATTGGGCTTTTGGCAAACCAATTCAAGATCCTTCAAAGTGACATTGACACTTGTATTGTTGGCATACTGTTTGTTGAAGGCCCAGGCTAAATCTAACCAATTCTTCTTTACCCTCCGATCATGGTTGTGGTACTAATCTAATACTTGTACGATAAGTGACATTCTGAACAATCTTATGATTTAGTCCTCTAAGAGGTTGGTTAACCTCAAAGTAATGGCATATTGCTTCAAATTAGCGCATGGGTTAATAGTGCCATTAAACTAACTTAAATCTCACATTTTGAACTTATAGGGAATAAGTTGGTTTGACTTTAAATTAATATCTTTAGGGTCTATGTCTTTATCCCTATCACAAGATTGCTTATGGCCTCCACCTTTTCATTCAGCTTATTTATAGGATCTTCCTCAAAAGTTTTAAGGGGTGGGACCTTGTTGTAGCTATTTTTGACAACTTAGATGTCATCATCAAAAATTTAGTTATAAACTTTATTGAGTACTTTGTTTTCCTTATCCTTGGTAGTAAAAGTCTGACCCTTTTCACATTGGGCTTGAGCATAAATAACATGTTGGCAAAAGTGGCCATTATCCTTCTCTCCTTATCTTGTAAGACCTCAGTTAGCATAGTTTTGATCACATACTCTTCCCTAGTCATAATAGCTCTTTTTCGTAGAACAGAGGGTTAATTGCTAGTTTTACAAAGGCATTTATCGATTCACTTCCATTGAGTAGTGAAAGAAGGATTAATGGTGGTTGTAAAAAAGGGTTAAATATAATATATGTACATATATACTTATATACAAGATTATGCGTAATGCAATACGCATGGTATGCATGATTATATATGATTCAAGGACAAACACAAGTATTAATCCTTCCAACCTTATTACTCCCTACACACGTAGTCAAGTCTTTCTTTCATATGTAGGCTTACCTAAGTATTATTAGGAGATAATAAGTTTAAAATTTAGGCCAAAATTGTTTCAGCCCTAAGACCTCTTATATTTAAAGATTATATAAGAACAATGGCTTACGGCATTTAAGTCTTATTTGGAGTGAAATTAGTCTGTGCCCATCTTAGATAGAAGGGCTTGACCCCACTTTAAGTATTTAAAGTTTATTTAGAGTGAAATGGGCTTGGCTCCACTTCAAATAAAGTTAAATGTAATAAGCCCATAACACATTCATAAAGAAATCGCATATATTTAAGGCTGTACAACCTAAAGGAAGTTGCTAAGCTTAAACTACATGGACTTCATGGTTTAGTAAAAAAGGCTTAAGGCTCCCACAAGTAGGTGTCCCTTCTAACAGCTCTTCCCAATCAAGGGTAATGTAATTGATTAGTTCATCATTTGATATACTTGAAGGTACGAGGCTTGTGAGTGGTAGATATGTTAACAATCTCTAAATTTAAATGAAAAAAGGTCTATGTTTTGCAACACCATATAGGGTAACAAGGCACAATTGATAAAGTATGAAATGTATGGAACTGATAAAAATTAGAATAACAGAAGGCATATTATTTGGACACTTTCAGATTCAATTCTTATCCCTAGTGGAGTCTCCATTGTAGAGGGACAAGGTGGTTTAATGGAGTTTCCACCTAGATTTACACCAAGACCTACTAATCATTTGCCTAGAAAGAATTCAAAATCAATATCCTATTTATGCCTTTATAATATACATATTTCATATTACAATGTTTATCAATCCTATATCATACATGTAAGTGAACAAGTTCAAATCATACATAATTTTTTAATAAAAGAAAATTGCAATAAATAATAATACATCAATTAATAATAATAAGCAAAATACAAAATATTATACATCTATAAAATGGATTATCTATTAGTTGGAGCATGACTTGATAATTACCTATAATTCCATAAAAATTTGTAGAAACTGTCTCAACTCCTATCTCCATATAAATTTTTTGCTACTTCTCTCTTCTAATGATCTCGAAGTACAATTGAATTTTATTGATATTTGAGTTATCACACTTTATGAACAATTTAGTTGTGTAAATTTTTCTTGAAATAAAATAAAATAAAGCAACTAAGATTGAACGTTTATTGTAACATTCCAATTGATTACTTATGTGCACTATCCGAGCCTTATCATCAACATAGTACTGTCTATCATGCATAATGTGTATGGATATGTAAACGAAGCTCATTGGCTCATGGCCAAGTTCTTTTACCTATTTCACAAACAATAATCATATTGATAATTAAATTGGTTGCATATGCAATAGTTTAATAATAATATACGAAGCATAATTTTTGCTAGCAACATGTAAAACCCAAAATTTTACAACAACCATAATAATAAACTAGAAGTAATGAAAAAACAATAAAAAGCATATTTTAAGACAAAATAGGAGCACGAATATTAGCTTACCAACTGTCAGTGATGCTCACTAATAGTTATAGATCAATTTGTGTGATTACCAAATTATGCTCCACTTTCAGTAGCTTAATGATTCTTTAAAAGTTGTATCACCTTATTTATGATTATTTCACCATTCTAATGACTTATCCAATTCTCCCACACACCATCTAGAATAAACTTCTTTTGTATGCCTTCCCTTTTTATTCTAGATACAAAGTCTTTATATCAAATAGCAATTTTCACCTCTATGTTGCTCTTAGCCTATTTTTGATGGAAAGGTCCCATTGGATCAAACCAACGACACTTAAACAATGCAATTTCTTAACTAGTAACCTAGAATATTCAAATTCTAAAATCTCTCCAATTTGTCCATAATAATCACCTCTTAACCCCTTTATGGACACTTTAATTTTTAGTAAGCCTCCTACCCTACCATATGATTCATTATGAAACTTATAGCCATTCACAAAGTATATTAAACAACTTCTCACTTTTCTCTTGGTAGATAAATAAGACTATGCATGAATTCATTTTGAAAAGGGAAATTTATGGCCTATAAAAGAAATGAAAGACTATCAGTACTAAAAATAAATGATTTGGCTTATCTTTATGTTTATATTGGATACTTATATATTCCTTGAACTATTATGCAAAGAAGTAAATAAATTATCATCTATTTAATCTTGGGTAAGATAGGGGTATTCTATTTATAGTTTTTGTAGGTACATACCTCATAAAACAAAATTATAGTAGTTAATACTTGATGATTATGTTAATTGGAAAAAAGATTATAGTCTATTAGTCATTACTACCTCACAATCTATTGTACTTTATGACAATTAAGCAAAAGATAAGTATGAGTAGCTTTTCGTGTTAGTTATCTGCTTTAAACTTATGTAATAGGGATTGTGTTTAGGTACATTCAACCTTGTAAATTAATAAAAGGCATTTCTTTATATCATGGTACTTTTATATATTATTTATAAATGTTTGCAATGTCTTAAACTATGTTATAAAGTCCCTAGTACATAATCACAGTGTAGAGGAAATCATAAAGTATTCATGATGTGAAATTCTTATTGTATGCAAATGTGATGATACCAAAGTTATCCCTAGTTATAGTATTAACAAGATATGACATTGTTAATGCAAATAGACCAGTGTATGTTATACTTCTAAACTAGGTCGAGCATATCAGTTGTGTAAGCAACCTTAGACTTGAGATCACTAATTATCTTAAGCATAAAGTGATATACTTTAACTCCAAAGCTTTTACTTTGAATAAGAACTATACATAGCAAGGTGCTTAGGTATGTCATAAAATACTTGAAGATAAGGTAGAGATCAATAAAGGATTTACCACCACATATTACAGTGAGGAGCTTATCTCACTATTGCTGAGTAATCTTTATTCAGGTATTTTTAGCCAAAGTAAAATGCCAAGTGTGAATGGGATTCACAAAGGGCATTTTTGGAATAAAGATAAAACTATTAAGACTAACATGTCTAGTAGACGTAATTAGTTAAGCATTGAGTTGACATAAGTCTATACTCAAACTTGGATGAGATAAAAGATGGTGAAAAGATTTTGCACTGTAATTATATATGGAAGGGTTGAGTCAAACCATTTGACTTTTCAACACTTGGATGGTAATGATACATGGCTAATGCCTCTCTTTACTTGTGCATAAATGATATATTAATTGGAGAATTAATATTAATTCAATAAGATTGAGTCTTTAGAGTCTCAATTGGACTAGGACTCTAATACATTATGTACTACCAAGTTGCGTTGAAAACTTATAGGGTCACACATAAAAAGAAGTTTGAGTAGATTCAAATAGTTTAAATGGTCTACTGATATGAGATATCATTAGAAGATGGACAAAGAAGAAAGAACAAACAATTGGGCTTAGAGCCCAATTGTAGTGTAATAATATAAAAATTAGGGTTTCTAGAAATTAGGCCTTATTGATCTTAATTGGTAACAATTCTTAGGTCTAATTTTTATTGACTTTTAAAAGCTTAAAAAAGCCTTGAATTAGACCATATGTTGATCAAATATGGAGCCTTGTTGAGCCACTTAAGATCATCCCATTTAGGCCATATGCAAAATGCGTATAGGCCTTCTTCTAGGGTTATGCATATAAAGCATGTAAAAGCCTATTTTGTAGGCTTCAAATAGGCTAATTTGGGTTAGATTTTAAATGATTTTTAATAAAATTATATAAAATGATTTTTTGGAACTAATGTTCTAATAACCAAAAGGGTTTTATTTGAATAAAAGTAAGATATATTAACTAATGAAATGGCTTTAGAACCAAAGTTCCATGATTCCTTAAAAAATTATTTTAATAAATAAAATGAACATTTCCTTTAATAAATCATTTTTTGGAACCAATGTTCTTTTTATCTAATAAAATGATACCTTGATTTAATAAATTAAGCCAATTTCGTGTATGTTGGATATATATGATTTATTGTTTTGATGTATGATGTTTTAATCACTTCGATGTGCAAATGTGTTTACTTATTTTAACCACATGATTTGAAGGAATTGATAAAAATTAGAACCATTGAGATGAAAATCAGTATTATGTGATGGGCATGAATAAGAGGAATTCTTGAACTAGGAATCTCTTTAGTTTACTTCCTAGACTAACCACTTTGGTGGTAACTCACACTTACCACTAGATAATCGCATTGTAAGGTATGCTCGACAAACAACATTGTAAAGGATGCTCCAACTCCTGTCCTTATGTCAAATTTGGAACATGCCTTTTAAAGGCCTGTTTCAATAGTATCTGAGCTACATGGTCGAGGTATCTCTTATTGATGACTATATTTGGGAGTCCTTATGAGAATTTGCTTTGAAAGTGCTTTATAATTAATATTGGTTAAATCTCTGATTCTAAGGTTTAACATTTCCCGAAATTCCATTTCATATTAGAGCCTTAGAATAAGTTAGGCATTCATTTTTATCCCCAGTGATGTTTCAAAGCATAAAACCATTTTTATCCAATTCGTAGATTGTTAGGGATAATAATCACCACTCTAAGCCTCGTACCTAAATGGTATATACAATGCTGAATCAATAGATCATTATTACTCATGTTTGGAAAAACCTATTGAGAGGGACCATATTTAGAGGACAATAACTTTGAGAATAGACTATAACACAACTTAACTAATTGGCCTAAATACACTTCCCTTTAGGATATTGTAATACTTTGCATTATATGTGATATGGACCTTTGTTGTGAAATGAACTTCATCCTTTCTTAAAAGACAAGGTTTGAATAATTGAGCCTTTTATAATTAAGAAAGATTAAACTAATTTTTTTTCTTGAAATGGCTAGAATTCATCAAACAATAGTTGTCAAAAACTCTTATATGTTAGAATAAGGAGCATTATGTTGTCATTTTGAAACCATACACCATTTATGTTTTTGCATTCCTCATTAATTCTTGAATAAAGCCTACCTAGGATAGTTATAGCTAGACCACATATATGGAAGAAATAAGGTTGGAAGGCAACTTGTATATGTTTGCAATTTAATAAATGCTATGCATAATGTACTAACCATTTGTGGTGGACAACCATCATAGATTGGTTGTTGAGGAAAAACTAGAAGAGGCAATAGAGTAGACTTATTCATAGACCACTACACCTATTTTGTCAAGCATTGTTGAGGAAATAGTGGAGGACACAAATGAGGAGATGAAGATCAAGTCCCCCTTACCTAGTGAGAGTTAAACTAAGCCCTTAAAAGAAATAAGAGGTAACTAGATGAAACCTTAGTTGCCTTTAAAATGAGATGCTTACCACTTTGATAGCCATCATAAGCCAGCACATGAATGCTCAAGTTGGTGTATCTAACACCCTAAACCAAAACACACCCCATTCACCTATACCACCACTAACTCAAATTCCACCCATCCCCATATCTGTGGATAAACTTTTGGTTTTCATGGGACATAAATCATAAAAAATTTAAAATTTTATGAAAACCAAGAAACTTTAAAAACATATAAAAGTTTCAAAATGCATGGATAATAAAAAATAAGTAGTATAAGATATTTACTATTATCTATAAATGTTGTTTTCTTATCTTCTGCTCACCTCATCGAGTTGTTGCAAACTATAGTGGTCTATAGCATGAACACCTCCAAGGTATCCAAAAGAAGAATAAGGAAAATGCTACTCAAATTCCTTGTTATTAGTAAGGAATTTTAGAGGATGAAGAAAGGGGATAGAATTTTATGTACTGTAAGGAGGAGCTTATGCACAGAAAGCTCTTCTTTGCCTAATCAAAAGTAAGCCTTTTATACTAAAAAGAACCCTTCTGGATCAGATTGTTAACACTTAAAATTTAACCTAGCCCATCCAAAGAGAGGCCTATGAATGGGCCTTTAGACAAACCATGCACATAAGCCTTGAATTAGGGTATGCGCATTGCATAATTAGCTTGTCTTAGGCCCTATGCTTGGGGCTTTACTGGGCCGCTATTTTGATCAACTTATGGTATGATTAATAAGCCTTTTAACATTTAAAAGTTTGTTTAAATTTGACCCAATAAGCACCTATAATTAGGCCTAATCCTTAGAAATACTAATGTCTAAGTGTGAACACGCTAATTGGGTTTTAAGCCCAATTGTTTGTTCTTTTCCTTTTCTTTATCTTTTAATGATATCTAATATCATTAAACAATTCAAACATTTTGAGTCTCCTCTCTCTTTTTTTAATATGTGACCCTATGGATTTTTGAAGCTCATTGTCATTACATAGTAAATTAAAGTCTAAGTCCAACTAGGACTCCTATGGTTTAATCACATTGAATCCATAATTAATTCTCAATTAATAAATCACTTATGTATAAAGTTATGAGAGGTGTTTAACCACACATCAAGACTATCTAAGTGTCAAAAAGTTAATTGATTTGACTTAACCCTTCCATATATAGTTACTTTGCAATTACACTTTTCACCATACTTTATCTCGTTTAGGTTTGAATATAGACTTGTGTCAACTCAATGCTTAATTATTAATTCTAACATTTACATCTTTATTCCTAAAATACCCTTATAAATATCATTCACACTTGCATTTCACTTTGGCCAAAGATTTCTTGGATAAGGATATATTTGAACTATGAGATAAACTCTCTATTATAATTTAGGGTTGTGAATCTTTTGGTCACTCAACTATCTTCACATATCTTGAGCTATACCCAACCTTTTAGCTATATATAAATAATAGTGAAGTAAAAGCACCAGAGTCAAAGCACAACCTTTGATACTTAAGATAACCTTGATGATTAAAATTTAGAAGATACTTATACCTACTAATATAATGAAATAATTTCACCGACATAGATTATGTATCCATGTGAAATCACATATTAGTTCTCAAATGTACTTGCTTCTCAAGCAAGCATCCACATGTTAACTCCAAGCATCACTATGCTTATAGCTTATGAGAACTGCTATTTAACTAAGTTAAAGTAGTATAACATGGGTTGGGCTATCCGTATTAACAATGTCTTATTTTGTTAATACTATTATGACTAGGGATAATTTTTGTATTTCACACTTGCATGTAATAAGAATCTCATATCATGCACTCTTCATGATTTCCTTTACATTGTGAAACCAAGGATTTTATTACAAAGTTTAATATATACATATATCAAGCAAATGAATTAACATAAGCACTTATGTAATAAATAATGCTTATAATAAATGAATGTTTAATGTACACAAAATATCCCTATTACACACGTGCTCTAGGGCATACAACTAATAATCTCCCACTTATACTAGAGCCAATCACCAATGTATCTAATACCCATGGTATTTACATAGAGATCAAACTTGTTTTAAGATAATGCCTTCATGAGAGGATTAACAATGTTCTAATCAGTGGGGACTCTCTCAATTTTTACATCCTATCTATCAACTATCCTTGTATTAGATCATAACGCCTGAGGATATGCTTAAATCATTAATGAGACCATAGTTCTTTTACCTATGCAATGGCTCGATTATTGTCACAATATAGAGGTATTGGGTTAACAATAGTAGGGACCACTCCTAGTTTATTGATGTAATTCTTAATCCATAATGCTTCCGTAGCTGCATTAAAAGCTACAATGTACTCTGTTTCAATAGTTGAGTCTGCAGCTGTATCTTGTTTAAAACTTTTCCAACTACCTACACCTTCTATAAATAAGAACACATAACCTAACTAGGATTTGCAATCATTTTTATTAGACTGAAAGCTAGCACTAGTATACTCGTTTACTTACAAATTAGTTTCTCTATATATCAAGAATACATCCTTAGTCCCTCTCAAGTACTTAAAGATGTTCTTGTCAACCACCTAATGTTCCTCTCCATAATTGAATTCGAATATGATCATGACACTGAGAGCAAGTCTACATTAGGTTGAGTATATAACATAACATACCTGATAGATCCTATAGTTGACACATATAGGACACTACTCAAGCATTCCCTCTCCTCTTATGTTTGTGGACATATAGACTTAGAAAGAAATTTTTCATGTACCATAGGAATGAATCCTTTCTTATAGAGGTCCATGCTAAACCTCTTTAACATGTTTTCTATGTATGCAAACTAAGAAAGACCTATCAACCTCTTAGAACTATCTCTATAAATCCTTATCCCTAATATATAGGTTATTTCACCAAGTTCTTTCATGAAGAATTTCTTTGATAGCCAAATCTTAACTAATTAAAGAGTCAATATATCATTTCTCATGAGCAATATGTCATTAATGTATAGAATTAGGAAAATAATAGCACTCCCACTAACCTTCTTATAAATACATGGTTCATTCAGATTTTATGAGAAACCAAATTCTTTGATTGTCTTACCAAATCAGATGTTCCAATCTTAGATGTTTTCTTCAATCCATAAATAGATCTTTAAAGCTTGCATACCTTGCTATTATTAGTGGATGTGAATCCCTTAGGTTGTGTCATGTACACCTCCTCTGATAGATTTCTATTAAGGAAAGTTGTCTTCATATCAATTTGCCATACTCATAGTCATAATGAACATCAATAGCAAGTAAAATCCTAATGGATTTAAGCATGGCTATTAGTGACAAAGTTCTATGAAAGTTAATTCCTTGCCTTTGATAATAACCTTTTATAATCAACCTTTATTTATAGGTAACTCTGTTACCTTTCATGTCAGTCTTCTTCTTGAATATCCACTAGCACCCAATGGGTTTTATCCCTTTTGGCATTTCAACCAAAGTCCACACTTGGTTATCATACATGGAATCCATTTCAAATTGCCTAGCCTTTACCTATAATTTTGATTTTGAACTTTTTAAAACCTTCTCATAGCTTGTAAGCTTATCTTGTTCTACTATAGTTACGTTATTATTCTCATCTATGAGAAATCTATATCTCTTAAGAGCAATATAAACTCTAGTAAAACATCTAAAAACTTGTGTTACAATAGGTTCTGCTATTACATCATCACCATAAGTAATAGGCTTAGGATCACTTAGTTGATTTGCCTCTATTTATGGATTTTAAACTTTATCAAATTTGATTTTACTCTTGTTGTCTTCCTTTAAGAGAAACTTTTTCTCTAGAAAGATAGAATACTTTGAAACAAACACTTTTTATTCCAAAGTGTTGTAGAAACAATATCTAAATGACTCATTTGGACATCCCACAAATAAAAACCTAACAGATTTAGCATCAAGCTTATCTGACACAATTATTTTCACATAAGTAGGGCAACCCCATACTTTTAAGTGTGAAAGAATTGGTTTCTTATTATACCATATCTCATATGGGTGTAATATTAATTGACATGAATGGAACTTTGTGTAGAATATAAAAAGCAGTTTCCACTGTATAATCCCAAAATGACTTTGGTAGAGTTGCAAAGCTTATCATGAATCAAATCATGTCCAATAGGGTTTGATTTCTCCTTTTAGATTATGTTATGGTTTATATGGAGGAGTCTATTGAAATAATATCCCATTATCTCTTAAATAGCTTTGACATTCTTGAGTTAAGTATTCTCTACCTTGATCTTATCAAAGTGTTTTAATACTTCTATCAAGTTATTTCTTAATTTCATTTTTGAGTTCTTTGAACTTTTCAAATGCTTTAAATTTGTACTTTATCAAGTACACATACCCATATCATGAATAATCATTAATAAACGTAATAAAGTAGATAAAACTAGCTCTTGCATATGTAGTCTTTGGGCTATATACATCTAAATGTATTAAGTATAATAAACCACTAGCACGCTTACCTTTTCCACTAAAAGATGTCTTTGTCATCTTACCTAATAAATAAAATTCACATGTTTCAATTTATTCATAGTCAAATGAGCCTAAATCACAAATCTTGTGTAACTTATCATACATTTCTCATTTATGCGGCCAAGTCAATAGCACCATAAGAAAAATGGTTTCAAGCTATAATTCTTTGGTTTCTTAGTATTAATGTTATATATCTCCTTTTGATTATCAAGAGTATAAATTCCATTAACATTAGAAGTAGAACAATATAAAATGTTATCCTTAAAAACTAAGCAACCTTTGCTCTTATTAATGGAAATATCAAAATTTTGTTCAACAAGATAAGATAAAGAAATAATATTCTTATATAAAGATGGAACATAATAACAGTTATTAAGTTCTAATACTAAACTAGAAGGTAATTCTAAGTAATATGTTCTTATAGCTAACGCAACAACTTTGCTCCATTTGTCATGCATAAGTCCATATCACCATTGTTTAGCCTTCTACTGCTTTTTAGTCCTTGCAAACCAGAAATCAAATGAGAACCACATCTAGTATCTAATACCCATGCATGATCATTAACAATAGTACTAGTATTAATCTTAATAACATTAATAACTGAAGTAGATACATCTCCATGCTTCTACTTTTTGTGAGACTCAAGATAGGCTTTGTAATTTTGCTTCCAATAACCAATCTTATTACAATAGAAGCAAATCACTTTAGGGCTAGTCTCCTTGGCAGCAGTAGTAGCAGGTTATTTGCCTTTGGGCCTCGATTGTATCCTTTTTCTTTTTTTCCCCTTTCTACTCTTAGAAGTAGAAGAATTAACAACCATCACTACTTTGGAATTATTTTTAATAGTATCCTCAGTAGTCTTTAGCATGTTTACCTACTCAAAGATCATTGTTTAGATCTTATTCATTTGATAGTTAAGCATAAATTACATATAACTATCAGGTAATAACTGTAAAACTAAGTCCACACTTAGCTCATAATATATAATAAAGACTAGAATAGTGAGCCCCTTAATGTACCCATTTATCTCTAGCTTATGTTGAATGGATGAAGTCCCCTCCACCATCCTGTAGCGAAATATCTCATATCTTTTGGTCTTGCTTTGCTCCTCAAATAACTCTTTGAGGTGAAATAGTATGGTGTGAGCCTTATATTGCTTTTGATGCTCTAGGGATATAATCCTAACATGATAGAAGTTGCTAGATTAAAGTCCTTAATGTGCTTCAAATAAGCCAATTATACATCAGCTTTAGCATTATTATCTGGGATAAGTGGGATGGGCCTTTCCAATATATAGCTGATATTTTCATTTATAAGAATTATCCTCAGCCAGTCAACTTATTAGTGTCAAGAATTCTGTAAAGGTTCAGGTTAAATGAACTTATTATGCAAAATGTAGCTATGTGTAAAGATTGAGAAATATGTTAGTGCATGATTATGTACATGAATGCATTTTATAAGGTCTTTAATAAAATACATTTTTCCCACTATTTTATTGTGAGCTAATAATATTTTCCCATTATTTTATAAGAGCTAATAGCCCTTACCATTAATCTGAGAAAACTTGGTGGTTTTTCTAGTGAGATAGTACACATTTCTTATTAAGGTTGAACTTTGGGGCAGCCTAATAAGCCCAACCCGTAATAGAAATGGTAGGCATCTCATGCCAATTGCATTTTTATGCAACTACTGATCATTAGCTCACAAACTTTTGATGCACGTGTGCCTCATACACGTTTCCCCAATCTTGCCTCTAGACCTATTAGCCTTTATTCAGCTCAATAAGCTAATGTATTATTTAAGATGAACCTATTAATATAGTCATAACATATTTGATGTAGTATAAGCTTGAGTTAGCCCAACAACTCAATACTAAGAAGAACTCTGATTAAAATTATATTAATAGAAAGCTTGCAAGTCTTAATATTAATTGAGAGATTTCTCCCTTTTAAGTCTCATTATTGGTTGTATACTTTGGTATGCTTAGGCAAATAGAATTCGTATACCTTAGCATACACATGCATATTTAATCATATTAAATCATACATATGTAATTTAATCGAACTAAATATATGATCTAGTTATGGACTTTTACTACATTGATTTCCCAAGACAAAGGAAATCAATTTTAGGCCAAACTCTAAGTAGTATACATGAATTACAAACCTAGTAAAGAAATAATTAAAATATTTCTAACTATTTCTTCAATTGGTCCTCATTGGTTAACCTTTTTTTGTATTTACTCCTTACATTTCTTCTTCCTATTCTAATCCTATGTAATGTAATTACATGACATAATTATTTAGAAGACCTTATGTTTCATTTGAGGGGAATTAGATGAGAGAGAAATACAATAAAAATGAGGGAAATGTTGGGACAAACAAGCCTAATTTAACAAAGAAAAAATTCATGCAATCATGATCAATCATATTGGTTATTGTCTATAACTAACCATCATGGCAAACATACACCCTTAGCATGTAATTCTAATATATCACATGTGTTAAAAGTTGAAAAATTGATTATAGTTGATTACTAGTTTTATAATTCCTTATAAAACTAGTTAGGTTTATTTTCTTAATCAATTCGATTATATATGCTTGTGACATAGAGCTTTAATCAAATTAAACATGCAATTTAAATATTTAATCACATTAAAATATTAAATTACATCACTATATTTGTAAGAGTTCCAATCATATTAGAATTCTAAATCAAGTTAAACATTACAAGCATTATCATTTAGAATTAACATTCCAAATAAAAGAAAAATGCAACTCGCTTTGTTCATTTTATCCTAATCCATTTAGATAAAGTTTATCCATATTAGATAAGAATAAACCTAGTCCTTATCTTTAATTTAAAATCCTAATCCAATTAAAATTTCAATAGGATTAGAGTCTAAATTCTACTAGGAATCTCATTCTATGTAAAATTCGATTATCATTTGACAAAAATCATCTTATCCAAATTTTTATTGAATTTATCAACATTTGATTTAATTTACCTAGATTTAAGATGATATTTATCATATATTTCCAAAAAATGAAAAATCCAATCAAATTGAGTTTTAATTTTAATTAGAAATCTTTAAATAGTAAATCATTCAAAATTAAATTCAAAGCGAATAGTAAAACTAATTACAACTTGGACTATGAAACTGACACAAAAGACTTTGGATCAATTCCAAAAGCCATTGGCACCTTTTTAAACCTATAGTAATGAATTTTATTGAATTAAAATTTCCCCTTGAGTTATTCAACCCATGGCAAACTCAACCAACAAAAATGACTATTACACAGTTCAAAATTGTGACAATCTTGATAGTTTAAGCAAGTTTATGAATCTCATTAACATGAAAATGACTTTTACTACTTAAAATTTTTTAATTAACATCATAAATATCTCATATTCATAAAAAATTAGTTCTGGAATTATTGGAAAACAAATGACACAATAATCGTGTCTATTCGAATTTTTAATCACTCAAAATGGGAATAGATGTTTCATCTATTTCACCAATTTAATCAATTCAATTTTCATGCATTATATGACCATAATTAAAATCATCATTTAATTCATTATACATATGATTAAATAAAAAAATATAAATTAAATCATTGAGCATGAAAATCAAGAACAATACACACCCTCCCATATGCATATGAGGATTTTTCTCCTTTAAAATCAATTTGAACAATTCATAGAT
>CANXYI011356696.1:0-12672 GCA_948208565.1 Hura crepitans | reverse complement strand
TATTTTCCATAACATGCATGTGCCATTATCAAGTTCATTTCATTCGATATGCACACTAAAATTCCATATAAGCCATTTTCAACATATAAGCATTTACATGCTCATTTATACCCGAATTGCACCTAATGCTTTTCTAACCTCTTCTTTCACTTTCATACCATTATACATACATACTTCAAGCCATTTATGCACATTTTATATACATATAATCACATTTACACAACGTTAACATTTTGATGGCTTTTATGTTCATAAAGTTCACCATTACCCAATTTAGTGTACAATACCATTTCTACTCAATTTCATGTCACCATAAGCATTTAAATGCATCCATATATTCATTAAACATCATATTACACACACTAACATACACATTAAGCCAATTTGCATTTAATGTACATTTAAAGCCTTTTTAATGTATCATGGCATTTATAAAAAAAAATTCACATAAATTACTTCAATTTCACATACTGTAGTATCCGTCTGGACTTTTTGAGACCTATCTACACTTTAGCTTTGCCTTTGTCTCGGTTTAATTTTGAATTTCTTAACATAACCGAAATGAAAATTAAAAAATTTGTATTAATTTATTTCGGTTGCCTAAAAATAAATCTAAAATCACTTTTGGGCTTTTAGGCACTCCTAGTTTCCAGAAAAAATCACAAAACTCGAAAAATATTACCCGCGAAATTTATGTCACTATTTACAGGGTCGAAAAATCACCATTTTTAGCCTATTTTCTATGTGATTTCACCTTCTATGGTGTTTTTAGGGCATGGGGATAATTTTAGTGATTTTAGAGGGATTAAATTGTCTTAAAAATGGAGAACAAATGAAAAAAAATGGAGAAACTCCATGGGAGGTGTCGGCTGGTCCACTGAGGAAGAAAATGAATAGTGTGTAATGGCATTTTTGCAATATATGTGCATATATACCCCAATTGAAAAATTATTCAATTCAGCCTTTTACTCTAATTTTCTCTCACTTATTGGGCTCTAAAAATTGCCTTTTTTATGCCAAAAATTTAATTTTATTATTTCCTAATTGTCCTAAAAATTTGGGCTCAAAACTCAATAAATTGAATTTATTACAGTGTTTTTAAGTCGCTCGATTTTTAGAAAAATTACTTCTCAATGTTGAAAATTTCTAATTTCTATGCCATTGGATTCATTGAAATTTTTGAATATCAGGTCATAATATTTTTCATAATTTTTTGAGTAACTTTTAAATTATTTTACAATTTAGCTTTACCTTGGGCACTATTCCCAAGACACTATCGTAAAATATTTCTTATTGTTTTTAACAACTTTAACAACCTCCGATTGACTTCAAACTTTAACAAAAATTATTTTATGAATAATACTTTCCCCTAGTGACTTTAGTGTATCCTGAGTCTTAGGAATGCTATTCATCTCGGGAAAAAGTACTATTCATAATTATAAGGATTTTCGGGGCATTACATGAACATAACATAAAGGTATAAATTGGTTAGTAATATAGGTATTAATGGGACATATATGGCATAACCTAGTAGGACCAAAGAACACATAGGCTAATAATGATAAACAAACACCTAGGGAAAAATTAAACTGGACATTTGTGACTAGCAATGAATTAATAATTGAACTAGATTAACCGAAAATGCATAGGTAAGTGAGTACACTTAAAGAATAGAGACATAAACGGAACTTTAAATGCATAATGTTATAGATGCATGAATTAATGGTATATGTTTTATCGAATACACCACTAAGCATATTGCTTAGCGCATTGTGTTTTCTTAATGTGTAGGTCATAGGTAGCTTCAACATCGACCTCAAAGCAGCAATGCAATGCACCTGGATAGCCTCAGCTTGGTATAATATGTTTTCCTTTTTGTGTGATGTATTTAGCTCATGGCACTCATATGTATAGCTGTAGGAAGTGGGTTTAGCACATTAGTATGTATATGTAGCTTACCTTAATACTGTGTTCATGTAAATTAACAGATGATATCAGTAGTCCATTATTATTATGTTCTGTATATTTATTATATAAGGATGATGTGATTTTAATACTTATTGTAATTGAGATATGACTGATAAGGATATATGTTGAGTGATGTTGTTAGAGGGTTAGAAGGACCCAAGGGATTGAGATTGAGTTTTAAAACTTTATAGAAGTATTGTTTTCACAAGTTTATTCGGATATGTCATCAGATAACTGTTATGTTGCCAAAATTTCATCAAATAAAATAATAACAATATGAATACATAAATGGACGATATTATTCTTAAAGCTACTCATAGGCCCTCGATGCTCATGAGGTAAGCTTGTGATAGGAAAATAGATCAATAATGGTAAAATAGGTTAACGTGTCATCTCTTATTCGAGCTAGCAATGGTTCGAGTAGGAGGTGTCATAATGTGCCATCTCTCATTCGAATCCAACTATCAAGTCGGGTAAGGGGTGTCACATTAGGTGGTATTAAAGCCTAGTTTAGACATTCCTAGATTGCATATGAGTGCCATAGGGTTTATATATGTGAATGCATCACATGAACACTGCACTACTTGAGGTTAATGACTATTTCTTGATATAAATAAAAAATGAGTGATTAAAGGTCGCCTACTGGTGCTGAGGAGGAAGAGAGCATTGCCCCTATATAGTATAGGAGCTAGCAAGCTTAATAGCTCCTACACCCAGAGATGTAGTGCAATTAGTGCCCACACAATCAATACTACCCATGTAGCCTGCACAACTAGCATTAATACAGTAGATGGTAGAGGTGTTTAAGTAGGTTTGTAATGTCCGCTGGTCAAGGTCTTGTGAACAGTGCTTTTGGGACCTAAGTGATGTTCCCCATGGGACGGGTCATCATTTCGAGTCCAATGACTGGCATATTGCTCATAAAACTTTGACAGGCCTGAAAGTGGTCAAAACAAATGAATTAAAAATTTTAGCAGAACTAATAATTCATCTAAGGGTATTATTGTGGATTAGGATTAGTCTACGGACGGGTCCCAATATATCCACCATAGGTGCTCATTGCTATGAGCTGTAGGTATTGGGGATGGTCTATGGATATGTCCCTGCTATCTACTATAGGTCCTCGAGTATCGGGAAAGGTAGGTGCGGCTAGCTAGGCCCTAAAAATAGGCCACTGCACAAGATACATCCTACTGTCCAGTGTATTAAAGTGTAGTCTACCTAGTTGGGCCTAATTCTAAACTTGAATATTAATTAAATAGAAATGTGAGTGCATTATAGGAATGAATTGACAAAGATTACTACACAGACATATATTTAAGGATGGAAAGGAAATACATTATGCAAAAAGTATATATATGCATAATTATGTTAGAGCCTGTGTCTCCATAAATCCTAGAATAAGGGTTAAATAGCTATTGGAACCACTGGATATAATTTGCTTGGTGACCGGGAGGAAAATTTAATTGTTAAAGGATTTTATTAATATATAATTAAATGTAAAGGAAGATAAATTTTTATTTGCCCTTAATATGTAAGAGCTCATAATATGTATACATTAAACTACTCGTATGTAATAGATGAGACATACTTTTAATTGATTAAATTCATCACTGAGTTTTATATTCAGCGTACCAATGTTTTGGTGCAGGTAAGCAGGAATAGTCGAGATGCCTCGAGACGGGTGCAGTGTAGCAGCAGAGCAAACAAGGGAAATGTATTTTATCTATGTAATGGCACTCATATAATAATTGTAGGTTATGTGTCCAACATGCTTAGTAGCTGTTGTGGGTTTGTGATTTATTTACATTCTATATTTATATGACAAGTGGTTAGCATAAAATGAATAAATACTTGTGTGATTTGTTACTTAGGTTTTATACTGAGACTAAATATAGGGCCTCAGTCTCAAGTGGGTATATGATTATGTCACAACAAGGAGAAAGGCAGGCTTGTAGGTGTACCTATTATCGGGTTTCTACAGGGACCCGATAGAGGTGTGAGAAGGTTGCAGCAGCTGTTACTCCTCCTCCATGACTAGTACCATAACAGCCACTAGTACCACAGGCCCTTCAGAAAAATTACCTAGAACATATGAAAAAGATGGGGGCAATTGACTTTGTAAGTTCAGATAGAGATGACTTAGTAGTTGCAGAGTACTGGCTAGGGAGAATAGAAAGAATACTAAAGCAGCTGAAGTACACCCCTAAAGAGTGCCTGATCTATGCCATATCCTTATTATAAGAAGAAGGGTGTCGCTGGTGGCAAATGGTCTTAGAGAGGTAACTAGTAGTAGAGATTACCTAGGATATCATTCTTTAAGAATTTAAAAAGAGATATATTACAGAAGGTTACCTAGAAAAGAGAAAGCAATAATATCTAAACCTGAAGTAGAGGGGCAGACTAGTATCTGAATATGAGAAAAAGTCAGCTCAACAAATATGCAACAACACTTGTCCCTATAGAAGAAGAGAGGTGTAAAAGATTTGAGAAAGGCCTTGATATGAATATTATATTACAGGTAGCTATGAATCAGATTCGAGAGTTTTTTACCCTAGTTACAACAGCATACACCATAGAGGACATATTGAAGGAAAGATGAGAAGATTTTTACAAAAAAAGGTCCTTTATAATAGGCTAGGCCAACTCAGCACCCGAGGCTAACAAGAGACAAAAAGGTGGCCTTAGTACTTTAGAACCATAGAAGTCAGCTCTTGCCTAAAAATCAGGCCCAGTGGGGCAATCTAGATTCATGCAGCCATATAGGCTAACCACTAGTGCTCTAGCCTCCACAGCTAGGAGTGCATTGCCAATATATGGCACATGTGGCAAGAGGTATAGAGGTATAAGTTGGAGAGTGACTCTAGGAGCTTGTTACAAGTGTGGCTCTAAAGGCCACTACTAGAAGGATTGTCCGATTAGACTAGACATTGATGACTCATCCAGACTCCAAGCTTCTTCACTTACTTTAGCTACGAGCCAAAGAGAGTAAAGTTGAGAAAGCAAGCACTAGTTAAAGGCCTTGAGCATAGAGCAGCCAAAGGATGGAGGGGAGAGCACCAGCCCGCTAGTATGTGCTTCGAGCCAAAGAGGAGACATATTATCCTGATGTAATAGCTAGTGCATTTTATTTCTCTAATTCCCTTATTTTGGCACTAGTAGATCTAGGATCCACACATTCCTACATATGCACTATAATAACACAAGATAGAGGCCTGCAATTAGAACCTGTAGATACTAAAATCCTGATCAGTAACCCAATAGGGTAACATGTGATAATGAACTGAGTATACGGAGATTGTCTATTATCTATCTAGGGATACACTTTTCTTGCTAATTTAATTGAGCTACCCTTTAACGAATTTGATGTTATATTGGGAATAGACTGGTTGTCCAGGCACTATGCCATAGTAGACTATAGATAAAAGAGGCTCACTCTTCAGACAATAGCAACAATAGCAAGAAAGTTGATTCAAAAAGGTTGTCAAGCTTATCTAGCACACGTAGTTGACATTAAATAGACAGGACCTGATATTAGCTAGATACCAATAGTGGTTGAATTTCCTAATGTTTTCCCAGATAAATTACAAGGGTTGCCACTAGAACATGAGATAGAGTTTGCCTTTGATGTATATCTATGTATAGTACCTTTATCAATAGTTCCATACAAAATGACACTTATAGAGTTGAAAGAACTAAAGGTATAACTATAGGAATTATTAGATAAATGGTTCATAGACCTAGTGTCTCACCCTGGAGAGCACCTGTGTTATTCGTAAAGAAGAAAGATGGTTCATTACGATTGTGCATAAATTATAAATAGCTCAACAAAGTGACTACCAAGAACAAATATCCACTGCCTATAATAGATGACTTATTTGATTAGTTGAAAGGATCTAGTGTGTTTTCAAAAATTAACATGAGATCTAGGTATCATCAGCTTATAATAAAGGAATCTGACATTTTGAAAATAGCTTTTTGCATCAGGTATGGACATTATAAATTTCTAGTGATGCCATTTAGGCTAACAAATGCTCTTACAACATTTATAGACTTAATAAATCAGATATTTTGACCATACCTGGATCAGTTTGTGGTGGTATTCATAGATGATATTCTGGTGTATTCTAAAACTAGAGAGGAACATGAGTAGCACCTCAAACTAGTGTTGAAGATATTAAGAGAAAAGCAATTATATGCGAGCTAAGCAAGTGTGAATTCTTGCTAAATAAAGTGGCATTTTTAGAACACATAGTGTTAGCTAAAGGAATCAAGGTGAATTCCAATAAGATTAAAGCCGTGTTAGAATGGAAACATCTAAAGAATGTGATAGAGATTAGAAGTTTTTTGGGATTAGTTGGGTACTATAGATGCTTTGTCAAAGGATTATTCATGATTGCAGCTCTCATAACATGGCTATTAAGAAAAGATATGAAGTTTGTGTGGGATAAAAAATGCTAGGAGAGTGTTGACAAGCTAAAAGCTATTTTGACAGAAGCTCCAATATGCACACACCTAGAACCCAGGAAAGAGTTTGTCATTTATAGTTATACCTCACATAATAGACTTGGATGTGTATTAATGTAGGATAAAAAGGAGGTAGCTTATGCTTCCAGACAATTGAAATCTCATGAAAGGAATTATCCCACTCATGACTTAGAATTAATCGCAATTATCTTTGCTTTAAAAATATGGAGGCATTACTTATATAGTGAGGGATGCTATGTTTACATAGACCATAAAAGCCTGAAATACTTGCCTAGCTAGAAAGAGCTGAACTTGAGATAATAAAGATAGATGGAGTTGACTAAAGATTATGATCACCTAATTGACTAATATCGTGGTAAGGCAAATGTGGCAGTAGATACGTTGAGCCAAAAGCTACTATGCAATCTAAAAGCAATGAATATCTAATTATAATGTCAAGAAGATAGAGCCTTACTAGCTAAATTACAGGTAAAACCTAACTTGATGCAACAGGTAAAGGAATTACAGTAAACTGATGAACACTTTCAACACATAATAAGCTCAATCAAAGAGGGGAAGCTAACTGAACATGAGATTAAAGCAGATAAATACATGTATTACCATAACAGACTTTATGTACTTGATAGAAAGGACATTAAAAGGTAGATATTGTAGGAAGCACATAATACTCTATATGCCATACATCCAAGAAGTACGAAAATGTATCGAGACCTGAACCCTTAATATTAGTGGCTAGGAATGAAAAGAGCCATAGCTGAATATGTGACTAGATGTCTCACCTACTAATAAGTGAAAGCTGAACACTAAGTTCCTTCTAGATTGCTTCACCCTATAGCAATATCAAAATAGAGGGAACAAGTCACCAGGGATTTCATCATAGGACTACCCATGACAAGGGACAAATGTGATACAGTATGGGTAATTATGGACATGCTAACGAAGATAACTCATTTCATACCAGTAAGGATGGATTATTGCTTGGAAAAATTAGTTTAGCTATAAATTGATAAAATTGTCAAACTGCACAGAGTCCCAGCATCCATCATTTCAAATCGGGACCTAAGGTTCACCTTTAAAATTTGGAAGAAACTGCATGAAGCTTTAGGCACTTGACTGACCTCTAGTATAACATTCCACTTACAGATAAATGGTCAATTAGAATGGGTAATCCAAACATTAGAGGATATGTTGAGAAGTTGTATAATTGAGTTTAGGGGCAATTGGGACAAGTACCTATCATTAGTGGAATTTGTATACACCAACATCCACCAGGCGAGTTTAGGAATGGCACCTTATAAAGCACTATATAGGAGAAAATATAGAACCCTATTATGTTAAACAAAGTTAGGAGAAACCAAACCAATGGGACCAGACCTGATTAGGGATATGAAAGAAAAAGTTTAGATTATTAGAGACTGACTAAAACAATAATAGATAGGCAAAAATTTTATGTTGATATGAAAAAAGGCCCATTGAATATGAAGTCAAAGACAAAGTCCTTCTTAAAGTGTCACCATGGAAGAAAATACTCCGATATAGGAAGAAGGGCAAGTTAAGCCTTATATTCATTAGACTATATGAGGTAGTAGAACGAGTTGGACCAGTAGCTTGCAAGTTGGCATTACCTCTTGAGTTACAATAGATCCATGATGTATCCATGTTTTAATGCTAAAAAAGTATAGATTCGATCCTTTACATGTGCTTTCCATAGAAGAAATATAGATGCAACCAGACTTGTCATATGAAGAGGAACCAATACAAATCTTGGCTCGAGAAGTAAAGGAATTGTATAATAAGATAATGCCATTAGTGAAAGTGTTATGGAAATACCACAGATCACAGAAATCAATGTGGGAGAGTGAACAACAGATGAAGGAGTAATACCCACAGTTATTCCCGCTAAGTAAATTTTAAGAACGAAATTTGTCAAGAGGAGAAGGATTGTAATGCTCGAAAATCTCAGTTTCATAAATAATACTTTTTGAGGCTAGTGTTTCTCAAGTAATCGGGTCATACTGAGAAAGCCAAAGAGGAGTATTAGTCATAAAACTTTGAGGGGCAAAATAATAATGAAAATGAAAGAATTAGAACTTTTAGTAGAACTAATAAATTATTTTATGTTGATATCTATTGAAGAGTAACTTTAATTCACCCCATGCCGAGATGTGCTCGGACGGACATAAAAATAGCATACCTTAAAGGTAAAAAATTCTAAATAATCTAATGGTGAAGGAATTGGAATTTTCTAAGGTCATTTGATATTTAATCAGAATTTCTTAATTACATGAGTGAATAGTTAACATAGTTCCTCTTAGAATTTGGGCTCGAGATTTTTGGGGTCCCTTAATTGAATAAATCATTAATTTTTGGCAATAGAAGCATGATTTTTAGAGACTCCTTTGAATTATTTTGCATTTTTTTAAGATAAAATGTAAATAGTATTAATCTGGACTGTTCGATCGCCATGTGGCATGGTCAGGACCGTTTAACCTCTTAATATGTAAGTGATTTGGTGTGTGAGAGTGTATGGCAGCTAAATTACACTCATCTTCCTCCCTTTTTCTTCCTAAAGCTGATAGCACACCCTTCCCTCTCTTTGCTCCCATTTTTCTTTATTCCTCTCTCGAAAAACACCGAAAACCCAAGAATTTTATATGGAAATTGAAATTCTCGACACATAGAGCTCAATTCTAACATTAGTTTTGCAAAAAATGATGGTTTTAAGGAGAAATTAGAGCTTTAAAAGTTTAAGGTTTTGAACCCATAACAGAATCGAAGCCTGTTTCAAAAACTAAGTATTTTTTTAAGTAACTACAATGATCTAGATCACCGATATGCTTTCAATTTTAAAATTGGATGTGTATATATTTATCTATGAATTTTTTTAATTTTTGACATCATAGAATTGAGAGAACAAACCAAGACATGAGAATCGATGTGAAGGAAGACAGTAGAATCTATTCGAGGCAATGTAGAGCATCTCTGTAAGTGTATTAGATAAACTTAAGCCTATTTAGTTGAAATGTATGATTTCCATAATAGGTGCATTTTAGGGTTTGGTTACATTTAGGGTTAATGTAATCCTAAATTGGTCACTAGGGTATTTTAGGGTTTAAAGATTGATAATGGAATTGACAGAATGGAAAATGGAGGAAAAACAAACAAATTATTGAGAAATGAAAATGGGAACCTAATATGGAAAATGTAGGGACTTAATGGTAATTTCTCAAATTATTGTATAATAGGTGTATATTGGACTATAATGGCCTAAGTTGAATAAGTATGGGTTATAACAGGATGTATATTGAAGATAACATGAAATACAAAGGCAATATGCAAATAATGTATATGTATATGTGAATGTATAGGCTATGCTTACACATAGTTATATATATGTATTAGAAATAAAGTGTGACATAAAGTGGTAATTATAACTGGTATGTAACTGTTAAATGAGTATGGTGAAGTGTAAGGGTAGTTAGAGATAACCGAACACGAAATGGACTTTTAATACCAACTTATGTGAGTAACATGATAACAATAAATGGAAGTGACAAATTTGCATTATGCAACTCGTAAATAAACTTGTATGATACAATATTTATAAAATTCCATGAAGTGAACAAACTTGTGATTATAAGTAATGTGAACATTAAGTAATGAGAATAAAACTGGGAAAGGCCCATATACATTAGACAGTTTGCTGGATAAGTTGACTGGTCAACTAAAGGACAACTTACCTATTTCCCATGATGCTATTAAGGCCTTTGTGGTTAGGAGACCTATGTGGTCAGGATTGAGATCCTCGGGTTAGTATTTATTTAATTATATTAGAGCTCCATATATTGATATTTGGTTACCCAGCTAGTGCAACAACATAGAGGTCCTAGATGTGGACCACTATATATTTGGCCCCAATATCTGGATTTGGATACTTATCTCCCAAATGTGGGCTAAACATGAAGGGCTTAAACATAATGTCAAGGTATAAAATTGGTTAGTAATATAGGTATTAATGGGACATAAATGGCACAACATAGTAGGACTAAAGAACACATAGGCTAATGAAGATAAACAGAAACCTAGGGAATAATTAAACTAGACACTTCTGACTAGAAATGAATTAATAATTGGACTTGATTAACTGGACACGACACAAGTAAGTGAGTAAACTTAAAGGATAGAGACATAAATGAGACTTTTAAATGCATAATGTTATATATACATGAATTAATGGGTACATGTTTCATCAAATATACCACTAGGCATGTTTCTTAGCACATCGTGTTTTCTCGATGCGTTGGTTGTAGGTAGCTTCAGCATTGACCTTGAAGCAGTAGTGCAGTGCACTCGAATAGCCTCAACTTGGCATAATATGTTTTTCTTTTTGTGTGATGTATTTAGCTGATGGCACTCATATGTATAGCTATAAGGAGTGGGTCTAGCATATTAATATGTATATATAGCTTACATTATTACTGTGTTCATGTAAATTAATAGACGATAACAATAGTCCATTATTATTATGTGATGTATATTTATTATAGAAAAATGATGAGATTATTATACTTATTGTAATTGAGATTTAACTGATAAGGATATATCCTGAGTGATGTTATTGGAGGGTCAGAAAGACCCAAGGGACTAAGATCGTGTTTGAAAACTTTATAGAAGTGTTGTTTTAACAGGCTTATTCTAGGATATGTCACCAGACAGCCGTTATGCTATCAGAATTTCATCAGATAAAATAATAACAATGTGAATACACAAATGCATGATGTTAGTCTTAAAGCTACTCATGGGCCCCCAATGCTCATGAGGTAAGCTCGGGACAAGAAAACATATCAATGATGGTAAAATAGGTTAACATGTCATCTCTTATTCAGGCCAATAATGTTTCAGGTAAGAGGTGTCACAATATGCCATCTCTCATTTGGATTCGACTACTGGATTAAGTGAGAGGTGTTACACCTAGGTAGGTTGTTCCACAAGCTAAGTAGGTTGTTACACTAGCCTAAGTAAGTAGCGAAGTGCCCAAGCAGTTGCTATCCATCCCTAGTTAACCGATCAATCTATCTAGACTAAGTTGTCTAATTATATAGGCTATCACCATTACTTATTATGTTTCGCATGTTTAAAATAGCTTATGTAAAGTTTTCATATCATTTGGCCAACATATGACCAAATGAGGTAACTATTACCCTTTTATCATGTTATTCATCATGCATTATAGGCTCATGCATTATCATTCATGCATCATCATCTTCATACATTAGGTTTATATTAAGCAATTGCATTTTTTATCATATTACATTCCTCTTGCATTGCACATAACATAGTTATCTTATTAACATAACACTTATCTTATAATCCCTTTTCAAGTATAACACATATAATAAATCTTTTAATGCATGAGCATAATAGATTTAATGCCTTGCTTTCCTATTATAACCAAATCACACTTTCATACTAATTAGTGTCACATTACTCACATAATCATCTTTAGGCTATTGCTATAGGCAATATATACATACTATTACAATACTTCAAAGGCAAACATACAAAATCACCTCTCATCATATCATAGTTATGTACACACTCACATCATATCCATTATCATACTTAGAATGTGTATCTTATCTCATAGCTCATTTTTATCATTACTATACCTTATAGCATATTAAGGATAACATAACACATAAAATGAATCATTTATCAAGTTATATCAATTAGGCCACACTCATGTATCCATTCTTAATAAATAAATTCCATGCTTTATGTTAATGCTAAGTCATTTTCATACTACATACACTAATCATACAATTACATTTCACCTTACTCATACTCAAGCTAAAATTCAAAGTAACACATATTAGGCATTAAAATACCCATACATGGTATCATTTGGCCAAGGCTTTAATTATACACACCATTAATTAATTATTTCATTTAACCAAATTAGGCATACAAAACTCATAATTTAACTACCAATTGCATTTCTACATAATCACATACAACACATATACATTAATTACATTAGACATACACCACTTCATCAATACACACACATTTTATTTAACATGCCTTATTGAATACACTTACTACATGCTCATAAATAATTTCCATTATCATAAATATGTTTGTTCACATTTTAAGTATTCTTTCATACTCATAAATTTAATATCTCCAAATTAAATCTCATATTTAGACCAGCAC
>CANXYI011356660.1:0-11197 GCA_948208565.1 Hura crepitans | reverse complement strand
TTATAAGTTCCATAAAAATTCATTTTAAACAAAATTTCCCCTAATTTTTCTCCTCTCTTTATAACCCCTATTAATCTCATTTGACCATGAAAAATTAAATTAATTAAGGCCTTACAATGGTATAAAATTAGAAAGCTTAGTTTACCTTAGGCCATTTTTGTGTCTCTTAATATCCAAATAAAATACTTTTTAGCCTCCAAAAATTCCAATTCTAGCACCATTAGGCTAGTTAAAATTTTTGAGTAATAAGTCGTATAAGTCCCATAATATTTATAAGCAACTTTGAAAATATTTTATAGTTAAGCTTTGCCTTTGTCACTATTCATAAGACACTGCCGTAAAAACATTCTTAGCATTTTTAATCAACCAAGTGACTTTTGATTGATTTTAAACTTTACCCAAAATTATTTTAATACTTTTATCCTATTGCTTCAGTGCATCCCAAGTCTTGAGAACACTCTACATCATAAGAAAAGTACTATTCACAAACGCTGAGATATTTGGGTTGTTACACCTCCTTTATTTTTATCTTCCTAAACTATCAAATCAACCTTTATTCCACCAAATTAACATACCACATAACCTTTACCCTTTCCTAATTATCTATGTAAGGGGAAAACTCAAAGAGCAAGGTTCAAATAAAAGAACTATTCACTTGATAAATAGTGCGAGCATGAGGTAAAAGTGTTTAATTTTTTTATTTCTTATTTTTCCTGGCTAATTTTAGATTCCAAGTAAGTAATTTAGGTTTTAAGATCGAATATTAGAGTAGTTCATAATTTATTGTGATTTTTCTAATATTAGAATTATGTATATTATAGAGGAAATGATAGAAACTTAATGGAATTAGTGAAGGGATGGTGTAAAGAGGTCTAATTGAAGCCAATGAACATTTAGGTTAGTATATTCATTGGAATATATGTATAATATTCTCACTTTAATGATTAAAGTGTGACTTAGTGTGGTGTTATGGCTAAATTATCTATGTGTGTCTATGGAAGATGTATTAAATGACATGGTTAGTTCAAGTGAGTGACATACCTTACCTGATCCATCATTGAGTTGAATAAGAGATATCACATTTCCATTTTATCTTCTTAAAACCTTTTATAAACATGCAAATTAAAATTGTTGGATATACTTGTGAGTGTCTTTTATCAAATCAGTTAGGGGTCACATTTGAACAAAAATCTTGTAGCATAAAAATTGTCTAGGGGAAAAACCAATATTTTAAACCTATATAAAAATAATTCTCTAATAGTTCTCATCATCATCACACCAAATTAGATCCTTATAATCCTTTAGAATACAAATAGTAATAACATCAAATACATTTATCTTAGTCACCACATTCCACATCTTTTGCTTACATAAGACATATATTACACATGCATTTACATTATGTAACTTGTTTACAATATTTACAAACTATAATAGATTACATGTACATAACTAAGCCTATCCTCTTTCCTATACATGAGTGCTACTAATATAAGACTATACATATATAATGCAAAAATATAACCACTTGAGATTCAGACCGCTACACTATTTTTTGAGGTTGAGTTTAATCTTAATATCTACTACCTATGCATTAGAAGCACTGACATTTCAAGCATATGCTTAGTGGTGAATTTAATGAAATATGCATTGGGTCATATACACATAAATCATGTATACATGCTAAGTATTTCAATTATAAACAAGCCTCACCTCATAAATTGTGCACCACATATATAAAGTAGAGCATCTAATTAATTTCTTTAACAAGTTATTTATCGAATCATTAATTCCTTACCATTACTATCATTTAGCTTGAACCTATGTCCTCAATTATTATTATTATTATTATTATTATTATTATTATTATTGTCCTTGTTGTCATTGTTATTGCTACCACTACTATTGTTGTCGTCTCTTTAAACACTAGATATTGAGATCCAAACTTATACAGGGGCTTATATTTTGGACCTCAATAGTTGCACCCATCATAATATAACTATCATGGCTAATATAAATGTGTAGGGGTTCAATTCCTAAACCCCGATGGCCATACTCATCTTATAAGCTATGTTGGGCTAATATTTTAAACCTCGATGGCTGAACTTGTCATAAAACAAAATATCATAATAAGATGTGTAGTGGCCTTCTTGGACCTCTTAGTAGCTGCACCCACTCTAATATCTCATTAGATAAATCATTAATCATAAAATGTGCAAGGGTTCTTCAAATTGAAACCTTAATAGCTGCATCCATCATAGAAGGGGACACCTAGTGTCCTAGCAGTTGTTACTTCTTAGTTGACCAGTCAACCTATTCAATAGGCGGTCTAGCTAATATGGGCCTTAGTTTTATTTTTAGTTGATCATTTAATTATGTCAAGTCAATTTATCATTTTAAGCCTTTACAATATCATTTTACTCAAGTTAGAATGATTCATTCAAATGTCACATTTTCTTATTTTTGTGTGCTTAATTATTCATTCACCATTTCATAATTCATCCAACATAACATTATATATATGCCTTCAATTAGTCATAACATCAACATTACTAGATTTCCTCAATCAATACACCCTTTGGCCATACATATTTATCACCAATATAGTAAAATTATGTAACATAACAATTTCTCAACTTAATTATAATCTTGTGCCTTATTACATGTCATCAAGTCATATCCATACAACACAACCCTCACAACATACCATTTGGCCATTAAGCATATTTCCATATTAATGCCATTTCTTTTAGGCTTCTTAATTAAGCTAAGCTTACTGCATCTAACCAAGATCAAATGCTTATAAATTACACTTAAACATATTTACCTACTTATAATGTAAGTCATTTGGCCATAACATCAAAGCATATATACATCTCATTTATCATCAATTTTCTTAGTTCAATTATGTTTATAACATACAATTAAAGCCATTTACACATTAATCCCTTTTAACCTCTCTTGTAAACACACACACCCATAACATAAGCCATTTGCCCACTAAGCCCTCACACATGTACACCTTATTTTGCACCCCTTTCTCAATCTATACATGTTTATACCATTCCAAATACCTCACTCATGTATTCTTTATACATAAATACACACATATATGCATAATTCAAATGTTCCATACACATGCACATGCACTTTATGTGAAAAATTAAATGAAATTCAATATATCTTTCATTAAATTCACTTAAGAACAACTCTAAAACACCTCAATATCACTAGTCAAGCCTTGTTTTTCCCTTTCTCCATTAATTCTTTCTCTTTCTCTTCAAACATAATGGTTTTCTTGTTAGAAAAATTCCAAATAAATTCTTATTAATTCTAACTTAAAATTGAACTTGGGATTATCTATTTGGCATCAAATACTACCTTAGAAAAATAAGAAACAAAGAAAAAAGAACAATTACACATACTTTTCACACTATTCACTAAGAGAGGATTCTTTCCAAATTAGGCATGTTCTTGGTTTTCTTTCACTAGAATAAGCTTAAGGAGATAATAGAGGTTAATTTAGAATATTTGGTTGGTAAGAAAATGGTTAATTTAAGGGTTGAAAGAAGAAAAAGAAAGAGAGGAAGAAAGGGTGTAGGGCGTCAGCCATAGAAGGGGGAAAAAGAAGATGAAACCTTTTTAAATTGGTTAGAATACTTACTTATGTAGAGGAATGAACAGCTAGATTAGGGACACATGGCAATCTAAGGCCTTATTAATTCTACCTTAAAAACTCACAAAAAAAGTAATTCTAAAAGCCACATGCATCAATTTAATTATTTTCCAATGCCATTAATTAGGAAAATATGCAATTTAAGTGTCTAATAAAAATCATAATTTATTACCAAGAATAACTATTTATTTTAAGCCATTATTTTATTAATTAATTTTGTTTAATCACTTTTTGATGTCAAAAAATTCCAAACTTAATGCCATTGGCTTAGTTAGAATTTTTAACTATCAAGTCATCCTATTTTCATATTATTTAAAGCACTTTTAAAATATTGAGTCATTTAGCTTTAACTAGGTTACTATTCCTATGACACCAAGAGAAAAAAATTTACTTGTATTTTTAGCCAAATGACTTCAATTTCATTCGAAATTTCACGTATAAGTATATTATAATTAATACTTCTATTTAGTAATATTAGTACACCTTGGATCTCAGGTTGCACTATTTACTGTTCAAGAAGTACTATTCATAATATCAAAAATTATAGGCAATACAATTTTCCCCTTCTAAAATAATTTCATCCTCAGAATTGCCTGGTTCAAATAAATGGGGATACTAGGTTTTCATTTACTCTGTGCTCTCCTAGGTGGCTTCTTCAGTCTTGTGGTGCCTTTATAGTACTTTCACCAATTAGACCACCTTGTTCTTTAGCTCCTTAACTTCTCTTACTAGAATTCCTATTAATTCCTTTTTATAAGTCAAATCTAGCTATACCTAGATTTCTTCCATTGATATTACATGAGAACGGTTATACCTATGTCGCCTTAACATGGATACATGGAATATATCATGAATTTGTTGTAATTTTAGAGGCAAAGTTAACCAGTAAGCTACTGGTCCTATACATTCTATGATCTCATATAGACTAATAAATTTCAAACTTAGCTTGTCTTTCATACCAAATCGGAGCATATTTTTCCTGATTGATACTTTAAGAAATGTTTTCTCTCTAATTTCATATTTGATGTCTTTTTATTTTAGGTTGACATATGGTTTCTGTTAGTTTGAAGTAGCTTTTAGTCTTTCTCTAATAACCTTAACCTTCTCCTGGGCATCCCAAATCAAATTCGGTCCCATCAACTTGTTCTCACCCACTTCATTCTAACAAAGTGGGGTTCTACACTTTTTGCCATAGAATGCTTCATATAGAACCATGCCCAAGCTAGCTTGATGGCTATTATTATATACAAATTTGCCCCAAAGGCAAATACTAATCCTAGCTTCCCTTGAACTTTATGGCACAACTCTATAACATATCTTCGAGTATCTATATGACCTATTTAAACTATCCATCAGTTAATGGGCGAAAAGCTATACTGAAGGTAAGTAGAGTACCCAGAGCATTATGTAACTTCCTCTAAAATCTAGAAGTAAATCTAAGGTCTTGATCAAATATGATGGAACATGGCACATCATGCAATCTCACAATCTCATTTATATAAAACTATACCTGCTTCTCAAGAGAGTAACTTATTATGGTCAGTTATAAAGTGTGTTGTCTTAGTTAACCAGTCAACAATTACCTAACAACACATTTACTCTTAGTCATAGGCAATCCTATCACAAAATCTATAATAACTCTCTCTCACTTCTATTCTAGAATTGTTATAGGATAGAGCAATTTAAAAGGAACTTGATGTTTAGCTTTCACTTGTTAACATATGAGACATCGGGGTACATACTCAGCCACATATCATTTCATCCTTGGCCACCAATAATATAGTTTTAGAAAGATACATCTTCGTGCTCCTAGGGTGTATTGTATAAGGAGCATTATGTGCCTCTTGTAAGATCTGTGTTCTAATCTCTTCCATCTCAGGTACATATAATCTATCATGATGATATAAACATCCATCTATCTTGGTCTTAAATTCCTTAGCCTTTCCCTCTTTGACTTAACTTATTACCTATATAAGATGGTTATCTTGAGTCTATGCTCCCTTTACTTGTTGAATTATATCTGGCCTCATAAGCAATTTAGCTAGGATTGTATCATTATTAGTGTATTGAAACCTAGAATTCATTGCTTTCATGGTTGCTATGAACTTCTCACTTAAGGCATCTACCACCACATTAGCTTTTTTCGAATGGTAATTAATTGGACAGTCATAATCTTTTATCAACTCTCTCCATCATCGTTGTCTTAAGATTAATTCATTTTGTGTTTGCCATGTAGATAATGTCTCCACACCTTCAAGGTGAAAATAATTGCTACCAATTATAGGTTATGCATTACATAGTTCCATTCATATGGCTTCAACTGTCTCAAGCCGTATACCACTAACTTTCTATCTTGCATTAAAATGCATTCAAATCTATTATGTGATGCATCACTATATACCATGAAATCCTTCCCTGACTCGAGCTGTGTAAGGATGAACGTTTTTATTAACATCACTTTTAGCTTATCAAAGCTTGTCTAACATTTATCATCCCACACAAATTTTACATCTTTCTATAACAAATGGGTTATTGGAGTAGCAATCATAGAGAATCCTTTAACAAATCTTCTATAATAGCCACCTAATCCTAGGAAATGCCGAATCTCTATTACATTTCTAGGAGCTTTCTACTCTAATACTACTTTAATCTTGCTTGGATCCACTCTAATACCACTAGTTGAGGCAATATGTCCTAAAAAGGCCACTTCATTCAACCAAAACTCACATTTGCTCAACTTGGCATACAACTATTTCTCCCTAAAAGTCTACAAAACTAACTAAAAAATGTTGCTCATGTTCTCCTTGGTCTTTGAATACACCAAGATATCATCAATAATAACCACAAATAAGCTAATCTAGATATGGTTTGAAGATTCAATTCATTAGATCCATAAATGCTATAGGAGTATTATAAGCCCAAGTGGCATTACTAAAAATTCATAACATCCATATCTTGTATGGAAAATTATCTTTAATATATCTAAATCTTTAATTCTCAATTGGTGGTACCCTGATCACAAATCAATCTTAGAAAACACACTAGCTCCTTGCAAGTAATAAAAAAGATCATCAATTCTCGATAATGGATATTTATTCTTGATAGTCACTTTGTTCAACTATTTATAATTAATGCATAATCAAAGTGAGCCATCCTTTTTTTTATAAATAGTACTGGTGCTACTTATGTCAAAACACTTAGTTTACTAAAGCCTTTATAAAGCAAGTCCTATAGTTGCACCTTCAATTCCTTTAATTCTGTAGGTGCCATATGATAAGGAGTTATTGAAATAGGTGTTGTACCGGGATGCACTTCAATCTCAAAGTTAAGCTTATGCATTGGTGGCAATCTTGGCAGCTTATTTGGAAATGCATATGGAAAATCTGCTATCACTAGTATCTGACTGAGGCCTAATTTTACCTTATTACTGTCAACCACATAAGCTAAGTATGTTTCACACCCTTTTCATATTAGCTACCTCATTGTCACTACTAAAATGACTTTAGATAATGAATTTTGTTCACCAAACACTATCACCTTATTCCCATTAGTTGTCTTTAGTGTGAGCCTTTTTTACTGGCAATCCACTACAACTCTATGTTTAGATAGCCAACTTATCCCTAAGATTATGTTAAACTCATCAAATGGGAGTACAATGAGATTTATAAAAAATTCATGTTCTTGAACCATTAAAGGATAGTCTTTATATATTCTATTAACTATCACATGTTGTCCAATCGGATTACTAACCATGATGTCTATATTCATAGGTTATGGTCCTAACCCTCTATTTTGTTCTCATGCAATGCAAAATATATGATTGTGTGGATTCCTAGTAAATTAAAGCTAAGATAAGTAATCCAAGTAAAGAGAATGTACCTAATATCATATTTGGCACTTTAGCTTCCTCTCTAGCTCAAATAGCATACTATTGAGCAAGTGCTCGAGCTTCAGATCTCTGCATTTTACTGGTACTAGCTTTATCACCTTTATTCTTGTTTTGACTTTTAATAGGTGTAAAAGAAAAAGCTTAAAGCTAAGTGACATTTTCTTGCTTCTTTAGGCAATCCCTCTAGTAATGATCTCTGGAAACACATACAAAATATTCACCATGCTTTACCTTCCAACATACTCCCCCATGTCTCTTTCCATAAGTCTCATAGACTACTAGTGCACTTCTTACCATCGATATAGGTGCACTAATAGCTTGTTGTTGTTATTTAGGTCTGAACTGTGATCGTCAACCTATTCACTATGTTTAGCTTTGCCTCTAAGACTACTATGTGGCTTGACTCCCTTTCTATTTCTTTCCTTCATTTAGAGCTAAACTAACTTGCCCTACTATAAAAGGTCTCTTCTTCTAGAAAGTCTCCCTCTTTTCTTTTAACATTGCTTCCATTGCATAAGATACAGATACTAAGGGGGCAAATTCTCTTATTTTTCATGTAACAATTTGCATCCAGATCTAAATGTTGTGGCCTTTTTCAAACCTTTTATGCCTTTTTTCTTCTATATGAATGAATTCCTTTACATATCTATTTAGCTGAGTAAAGTTCTTCTTATACTCAGATATAGATCTCTATCCCTATTTCAAATCTACGAACTCATATCTATTCTTTTCAAGGTATGTTTCTAAAATACATCTCTTCTTGACCTCCTAGAGAAAAAAATTCCAAGTTAAATCTATTTTAGCTTTATGCTTAGCTATTATATCCCACCAATGGAAAGCCTCTTCTTGCAATAGCGAAGTGGTGCATATTAGATTTTCTATTGGGGTGCACTATAACTACTGCAAGATTCTGAGGGTCTACTCTAACAAATATTTAGCTTTAGCTATATCTTCCTTTGATGTTCCTTTCTATAGTTTCTGGGGTGTGGATGTTACATTGGTGTTGGTGGAGCAACTGCAGTAGTAGTTTATCTTAACAAGTTTACAATCTACTATAACAATTCTAATTGAGCTTGTGATTGAGCTGGTTATGCCACACCATTAGGTATTAAAGCCCTCGAACTAGTAGGCTTATGGATTATTGTCAACACATGACTCGCCACCTCTTCATCCTTATCGAGCAGAGTATGCTCAGTCATTTCCATTTACTACAATAAAATCATTATCAACCTGAAGTACTACAACTTTACCTGATACATAATCTTAGTTATATGGCACTTATGTAACATTAAGCATAAGAACACCTAAACCTACTCTAATACTACCTATGTGATATCCCTTACTTGATCCACCACCGAACTCAAAAAGAGATATCATATTACTATCATATCTTCTCAAAACCATTTTTATAAACATGCAAATTAGATTTTTTAGATATGCTTATGAGTTTGCTTTATCAAATTAGTTACAAGTCATATTTTTAACAAAAATATGGTAGCATAATGACTATCTGAGGGCAAAACGAAAAATTTTAACCCTACATAAAACACTTCTATAATAATTCTTATCATCAGACCATATTAGATCTTTCTAATCCTCTAGAATACACACACCAACAGCATCACACGCATTTTCCTCAATCACCACTTTCCACATCTCATGCAAACATAAAAACATGTATTACACATGCATTTACATCACATAACTTGTTTCCAATCTTTACAAGCCATAGTAGATTACATGTACATAACTAAGCCTATCCCTTTTTCTATACATAAGTGCCACAAATATAAGACTATACATATAAAGTACAAAAATATACCCATTCAAGGTCCAAACTGCTACATTATAGTTTGAGGCTGATCTTGATCTTATTATCTACTACCTATGCATCAAAAACACTAACACCTATACATAAGTTGTGTATCACACATATAAAGTGGAGCATCCAATTAATTTCATTAACAAGTTGCATCACCTTTGCTGGGACATTAGTTCCTTATGTCATTTAGCTTAAACCTATGTCCTGTATTGTTATTGTTACTATTACTATTACTATTATTGGTAATTGTTATTATTATTGTTATTGTATTGGCAATTGGTAATTGGCATTGGTATTTTGGGCCCATATTGACTACCATTTAAACACTAGATATCGAGATCTAAATGTCATGCCCTAACTTTCAGTCTGATTTAACCACACATAGAGTTGGAATTAAAGGAAACCATAGGGAATAAAATTCATGTACAGATTGAGTAAATTTGGTTGTATGAATAGTAGAGTGAAAAATCATCGAGGGATGTAACGGTCATTTTCTAAATTGTTAAGGGCAATTCTAGGAAAGAGTAATTTAAGGCTTATTAAAAAGTGAAATATGTATAAAAGTGGTAGAAACATGAAAATAATATGAAAGGAATACTGAAGTGAGAAAAAAATGAGGTTCAGGACCCAATCTCAGTGAATAGTAACATCAGGCTAGGAATAGTACTACTTAGGCCCAATAGGATTTATTGCACTAAAAATAAGTACTAATTAAAAGACAGTGTAGGGTGAAATTTAGAAACCATTTGAGGTCATATAAGTGGTTAAATAAGCAAAAGAAGTTTGAATTGCAGTGTCTCAATAAATAGTAACTTGATTTTAGCTGAATAATATAATATCTAAAATAAGCTTCGAAAAATCTAAAAATAGCACGACCAAATGGTCAAAAATTCTAACTAAGCCAATGGTATTGAAGTTGGAATTTTCTAACTAGGGAAATAATTTATTTAAGTTAATTTAAATGGTGATTTAATGTTTCAATGGGTTTTGCTTAGTTAAAAATTATGAAATTTAAGGGAGGCACTAAATAAAGTATTTTTGAATTTTTGGTAATAAGAATGGAATTTTTTGAAGCCTCTATGATCAAAAATGAATTTTTTTTGTACTAAAATATACTAGAAATAATCTTAGCCATTGGATTTTAAGTGGGATGATCATGGCCATTAAAAGAGGGGTTTATAAGGGTGGAAACATCTAAATTTTTTTAGCATCATCTCTATAAACTCTATGGATGGCTGAAATTAAGCTTTCTCTCACCATAAACATGATATTTTCTCTCTCCATAACCCTTAAAATGCACCTAAACCCCTAAATCGAAGGTGTACAATCCATCTAACACCTTTATAAAGCCTAAAAATCATGAGAAATGAGGAAAACAAGGAAGATTTGGTGAGATTCAAGTATGGAGAAATATGGAGTTTCAAATGTCATATGGTGGTACGTTGGTTATTTTTAAGGTTATTTTGGGAGACAAAATAAGTGATTCTAGCATTGGTTTAGAGTTTGGAACAAGTATGGATTTTTTATGAATTTTTCTAATGAAAAATACATTATGTTTATAGTGAACTTTAGTGGTGAGCATGAGATGAGCAAATCAATGGTGTGGAAGGCAATTTTGGAGACAAATAAAGTCCTAAGTAAGTGTATCAAATGAAATATATACATATATGTGTGGTGTTAAATTTAACAAAATGTGTATGTGTATGGAATTTGTGTGATCTTATGTTCATATTGTGTTTAATGCATGATTAAGGCATAAATTAGTGACGGGAATGATTATAACATGATTTAGTTACATAATATGGTGAGA
>CANXYI011356628.1:0-10038 GCA_948208565.1 Hura crepitans | reverse complement strand
AGAACAAATAGTGGTATCAAAGCTAGCTTTTAGCTATGAATTGTGTGTTCAATTTGGCCGTAACAAATCTGATTAAAAAATTAATGAATAATATTTATGTGTAACATGTTTAATATGACAATATCTGATTTTTATAATATTTATGTATGTTAGGATGAATATTCAAATTAGTTAAATGTTGATTGACAACCAAAAATTGATGTTTTATTGAATTGTGAACCTCTATATGCATAAAATTATTTTATACGCATAAGAAGGCTTTTATGCGTAGACGAGAGCCATTTTTCCTTAGTTTTATTTTATTTAATTTATTTTATGTCAATGAATGATTTTAAATTGACATTAACTAATTTCTAAAGATTTGTAAGATATAAAATTAAAATGAAAGATAATTAGTGCTTGTGGAAATTCAATTTATTATGATGAACCAAAAATTGGTGTTCTTATTTTGTTAATGGTAAATTTCAAATTTTTGCCTTTTTAATTCAATGTTTTAGATCTTTAACATATTAATTCTATAATTTAATGTGCTTATTATTATTTAAATGAATTTTAATTGGGTATAAATTAATTTGATTAATCAAAAGAACTAAAATGACTTAATAGGCTTGATTGGACTTATTCTGCATGATTTGAATTAGCATATAAGTTGGGTGGCCCAATAAGCTAATTTGGATCATTAAAGTTTATTAAGTGATTTTAGGGGCTAGTTATGAGCTAAAGTCCTTTGTCCCATTAAAAGGCCCATATATGCTAAATGAGATTATACATGTTCGATCCATTTAATGCCCATGTAAATTTAAGTTCCATAGGTTTTTCTAAAATATTGATAAGTTCAATTATTAAATAGATTAAATAATTAAATATAAAGATTAGTTATCAATTAGAATGATAAAAATAATGAAACAAGTGCAACAAGTTATTTAGTCAAAAGTTGCCTAAACGGGAAATTTCCTAAATGGAAAAGTTGTAATTTCAAGTTTTGAAATGTGTTAGATTTTCTATCCAGTATTAAATTAATGCATTAGAAATGCATCTAAGCATGACTGTTTTGGCATAATAACTGGTTATGGACTATGACTAATATGATTGTTCATACATGATTCATTTTTTTTGTAAATAAGGCCTGCATGTCCTGCCTTTATTGTTCTTTATTCTATTTCTCTTCTTATCTACTCCTCTCAATAGTAACTTGAGTTTTTCTATTCTAATATGAATGTAATTAGATTATATAGGGTTAGGCAAAGAAGAAATATAATGGAGGCTAATAAAGAAGGAGGCCTAAACATGAAGCCCAAGGAAGAAGACTTAGAATAGCTCTAAATTTATTTATTTTTGGGTTGTAATTCATGTATTCTTCCTAGGTTTAACCTTTTTAGATTCCTTTTGGCTTAGAATGATCAAAGATAGAAAAAATTCCATAACTAGATCATTTATTAATTTGTTAAATAGTAATGTATGACTAATTACATTAATGATATGCATGCAAATGTCAAAGCATGCTAACCATGTGTGATGAGACCAAATAAATAAGATCCCTTAACAAATATTAAGACATATGGCTTTCCATTAATAAGAAGAGAACTAGAGTTCCTTATATTACTGGGTTATTGTTCAAAAGTCAAGGCTAAGCTTCATTAAGCATGTTCAAATTCTATTTAATAAGCCATTTTCACTAAGCCTATTAGCTAATTGAGCAAATCCAAGGCTAATGGATCTAAAGGCAAGATTGGGGAAATGTGCAAATATTGCTATAACACCTAAAAATCTCTGTTTCGAGAACAATACTTTTTGAGGCATGAATAATATTTTCCAAGTAATTGGATTACACTGAGGTGGCCATGGGGGAGTACTATTCATAAAACTATGATGGGCCAAATAATGAGCAAAATTATGTTATTTGCACTAGCCATAGAATAAATAAATTATTTTATGCTGATATATAGTAAATAGTGACCTTAGTTTACATCGTGTTGGAAAATGGTCAAGATGTGCCTAAACTAACCTAAAAATATCATACCCTAAAGGTAAAAAATCATAAATAGTTCAATGGCAGTGGAATTGCAATTTTCTAACATCGATTGATATTTAATTAGAAATTCTTAATTACGCAAGTGAATAATTAACTTACTTCTTATTTGAATTTGGGCCTAAAATTTTAGGGGTCCTTTAATTGAGAGTTTCAATAATTTTTTTACACTAAAAACATGATTTTTTGAGACCTCTAATATTTATTTTTCATTTTTGAAGCTTAAAACATAAATAGGACTAATCGAGGTCGTTTTATCACAATGTGGTGTGATCATGGCTGTCCACCCTCATAATTTAATTAGGTTATTATTTGTATGGGTATAGGTGTATAGTAGTAAAGTAGACCCATCTTCTCCCTTAAACACCCCTTGGTTGATGCCATCTCCCTTTTCTCTCTCCTTCATTTCTTTTTTTCATTTCTTCCTTAATGCATCCTGAAATCTTTTAATTAATATATGGAAAATAATCATTGAATGATCTAAAACCCAAATGTAGCCTCAATTTTACAAGAAACAGATGTTTTAAGGTGAAATTAGAGGTTCAAAGGTTTAGGGTTTTAAATCCCTAAATCACACCAAACCCTAAATCGAATCCCAAGAATTTTTCTAGGTAACTAAAAATCCTTTAGATCATGATTATGCCTATATTTTTGAATTTGGAGTTGTATATATTTTTTATGAAAATTTCTAATTAATGATGTTTTATGGAAATTAGAGAACATAAAGGGGAACTAGAATTGAGGCAAGGAAAAACTGTAGAATCGATCTTAGGACATCATATAACATATTTGTAAGTGTATTCAATAAAATATGTGCATTGAACTATGAATTATGAAAATTCCATATTAGAGTGCATTTAGAGTTTGTATGCATTTAGGGGTAAGAATAGCCCTAAATTGATTCCTAGGGTTTAGGGTTTCATGCATGTTAATAAACTTAATTTAATAAACAATGGAGGCAAAATGATCTAAATGTGAAAAATTGAAAATAGTGTGGGTAATATGGAATTGTAGGGATATGTTGAAAATTTCCTAAATTAATGTATAATGAATGGAACTTAGAGTGTAATGACCTAGAATGAATAAGCGTAACATGTATCAAGAATATGCATTGATGATTGCATGAAATGATGTGAATGTAATACATGGAACATATACATGCATGATAAAATATGTGGTGCATAATGTGTCTAACATATGTATTGGTGATAGCAATTAATGATACAATAATGTTAATGATTGGTGCATGAATGGTAAGTGATGGATGGAATGTTCGTAATGAAATGGTAACACTAGTATCGTGATGTGAAATGGTAACGTACATATGGAAACCCATAACATGAGATTTATAACATGATGTTGATATAATAAAGTTAAGTGGACATGTGACTCAATACAGGCATAAGATTGTGATATTGAATAATAGGAATGGAAAGATAATGGCTTATATATGTTAGACATCCTGTAGGATAGGTTGATTGGTAAACTATGGGATGTAGTAGCTGCTAAGACACTTTGGTTTCATTGATATTGATGACCTCGATACTTGATTATACTTGAATATTTTCATGTAGGTGCAACTGTGAGCCAGTCTAATAGAACCACTGCATATATTTTTATATAGATATAGCTGTTGGGAGGTTTAGTAGGACCACTGCACACCTATATATTAGCCATGTTGATATTATACATTATTTGACAATTTCATATGGATGCAGCCATCAGGAGCTCTAATAGAACCGCTACACATAAACTTAAGTGAGTGTAGCCCACGAGAGGTTCATTACACACTACCTGTTGGTTCAGTAGCAAGGAGGTCCAAAATATAGGCCATTGCATAACAAGATCCTGATATCTAATAATTTGATATATGTCTTCTAGATATGGGATAAAAGTGAAAATTATGAAATAAATGTGAAATAAGGATATAAAATAAATGGATGAACAATTATGGGCTAATAACTAAATCAATTAGAAGTACCTTATAATGACATGATAATTAACATACATATGACTTAATAATGGCATATAAATGTGAAAGGCTTAACTAGGTTCACACATAATAATTTAAGATAGGTAAGTAACATAGAAATGAATTCACATTGATATGGTAATGTGATCAGCTAAAATCAATAGACAATAGTATTAAAGCCATGGAAGAATATATGCATGCCTAGTAACATGTCTAGTATTGAAATTCATGTGTGCTATAATTGCATGTCCATGTGTGCGCTTGTTTTATTGAATACCACTGAGCATTATGCTTAATACATTGTATTTTTTTATGCATATGTTGTAGATAGGTCTAACCTTGAGATAGTAGTGCAACCTAGATAGCCTCTCAGTTGGTATAACCTTGTATATCTTTTATATGATGTAAATAAAGTTTTTTGGCACTTATATATACATAAGCAAGGTGTGGATCCAACATAGTAATGTATATGGATAGGTTATCAAATACAATGCTCATATAATAAGAATAAACAAATAACAGTAGTATATGAACATTATACGATGTGTGACTGACATACTATGATATTGACATTATGGTGTGTGCTATGATAGTGATATGATTGATGTCACTGTATGTGCTATTGATTGATAATATAGGATGGTCAGAGGGACCTAGAGGACTAAGTTGAGTTTGGAAAATAATATAGAAGTGTTATTTTCACAGGTTTATTTTTGGACATATTATTGGATAGGTGTTATGCTGCCAAAATTTTGCTAAAATTTGTTAATTGGTTATTGTACATCTGTATCTATGACATTGGTTTAAAGCTACACATAGGCCTTGGATACTTATGATGTAAGCATTTACAATAGAGTTATATGAACATAATTGTAATATTTGTTAATGTGCCATCTCTTATCTAGATTGGCAACAATTCAAGTAGGAGGTGTCACAATGTGCCATCTCTCATTCAGGCATGGCAAATGGGTTGGATAAGTGGTGTCACATTAGGTAGTATTAGAGCCCAATTTAGGCATTTCTAGACTGTATATGAGTCCCATAAGGTTCATATATATACATAAATCACACAGCATTATACTTCTTGAGGCTAATATCTATTTCTTGATATAGATTAAAGATAAGTGACCAAAGATCATCAATTGGTGTAGAAAAGGTAGAAAGTTATGCCCTTACCACTATAAAGTAGTCAGTAGGCTCAACAATAGCTACGCCTAGTGATGCAGCATAGCCAGCACCTATAAAACTTACATAGATGGCACAAGTACAATTGGCCTTAACACAATAGATGGTCAAGGAGTTCAAATAGGTTGTAGCAGCTATTACTCCTCCTTTACCCCCAACACCACAACAACCACTAGTGCCATAGGCCATCTAGAAAACTTACCTAAAATTATGAAAAGATAGGGGAAATTAACTTTTTAGGCATATATATGGATGATTCAGCCATAGCAGAGTATTAGCTCGAGAGATAAGAAAGAATACTAGAGCAACTAAGAGACACCACTAAACAAAGCCTAATTTATGCCATGTCCCTGCTAAAAAGAAAGGGATTTCACTAGTGGTAGATAATTCTAAAGAGGAAACAAATAAAAGATATCATTTAGGAGTTCTTTCTCTAGAAGTTTAAGAAATGATATATCATAGAAGGCTACATAGAGAAGAACATACAGTAGTTCTCAGACCTAAAGCAAAGGGTAGATGTAACACCCTAATTTTGGGCTTCGAAGTTACCTTTTTGTTTTAGGGACTAAAATGGCAATTTTACAAATTTGGTGGAAAAAGCCATACGTGACATATGTTTTTTATAAGGATTATTGTGATATTCTTATTTTGATGAATTTGATCAATTAGATGAAAAGTTAAGATTTACTCTTGACTTTTCACTTGAGGGTATATATAGTAAAGTGGAAAAAGAGAAAGGAAGAAAAGAAATGACATTCTTCATCTTTCTTTCCCTGTGTTCACTCTCAATATATTCTCTCCATTCCTTTGGCAAGCAAAAATTCATCCAGGTAAAATCATTCATCCTTTTTTATCTTTTCATCATCCTTTGCTAAAGATTATGATTTTTGTTTTATTTTTTTCTGCTGTACATGTGAAGGGGAAGAATAAGGTGAATCCTTCAATCAATTTTCTCTTCATCCCTACATGATTTCTAATGTATATGCATAAACAATTTCATGGTTATTCACTTTAATTTGATAGAAATATATATTAGAGTTCATAATTTCTATTTTCTACATTTTTTATCAATTGATGATGAATTATCAGTAGTTTTAAGTGTATTTGGTTTGCATTTAATGAGAATTATTCTCTATAATTCATTGTAATGTGTACGATTAAATTTGTGTTGAAGATTGCATGGGTTGGGTTTGAAATCAAATAGATTTTCTACAAAAATCATAAGAATTCACATTAGTTACTGTTGAAAAAGAGGCCTTATGACTCTGACCTTTTATAGGTCACACCTATAACCCTTCTGAGCCAAAATATAAGCTTCTAGAGTTTTAAAGTGGTCATAGTCATGACCCATAAAGGGGTTATGCCTATGACATTTTGACCACTAATAACAACATAGTATTTTCTTCATAACTTTTTTGATTCTTAATGAAATTTCAAACTGTTTTCAACACTATTTTTGTCATGATTTTAAGCATCTTATGAACATCATTTGATAAATATTTTTAAGAGTTTATGAAGGGGTTTTGGGACTCAGAATGTGAGTCTATATTCTTTAAAACTTGAGGTCTAAAGCACTATGATGTTAATGAAATTCAAGTTGAACATCATGTACCATGTGCATGTGAATGAACCTTGATTATAAGTCCCATATTTTGAGTATTTTATGATGTCCTCATGTAACTATAAAGGAATGTAATCTTGTAAGATATGCAAGTGAACTCAGTATATGTGAACAAAGATAAATATGTGTTCAAAGATAGTATATGTGAAATTTCTAAAGGATTGTTACATGCTTTAAAAAGGCATTTATAAGGCACTTTTGACAAATATTTTACAATGAATATTAACATGATTTTGACATAATTTTAACATATTTTTGACATCATTTTATGGTGATTTCAAGGATGATCTTGTGAATTGCTCATAGATACATATATACATGATACCATTAATTGTCCGTGTGAGATACCTTGTGAAAAAGCGTGGTTGTGTTATCTATGAACCTTGTGTAAGTGAATGAGCTTTGTATATAAGTTTAAACATGGTTTTACATGTGATAACTCTCATGGCTATATGATATGATAAGTGAATAGCCTGTAAGTGGACTCTATAAACATAAGTTATAAAATAACCAAAGTATAAACATTAGTTTTATGTGTTCTTAAGGTTTCTAAGTCTCTTTGATAAATGAGCATACATGAAATCTATATGATTAAATCTAATACAAGTGATATTTGAGATGACTTAATTATTACATGATGAATAGACAATAAAAAAACTTAATAATATATACTTAAATGCCTATGTATTGGTAGATTGCATTAGCATTCGGATAATTGGCATGCTAATAGGGATTAGTAGTACTACATATTTTTGTCTATTACCTCGATGGCAAACTTTTTTGGTGGGTGTAGCCATGTAAGTTCAGAGATCACTGCATAAACTCTATAACTCTGTATAAGTGGGTATAACCTCTGAGTCTAAATAGAGGACACTGTATAACTTTGTATATGAGTATATGGGTACAGCCATCGAGACCCCGTGGAGGACACTATATAACTCTATATATGTGTATGTGGTCATAGCCATAGAGTGTATTTAGAGGACACTATACAACTCTATTATGGGTATGGATATATAAGGCAGAGGCATCTGTACTACCCATTATCCAGTCTAGTGAGCCTATTACACATTGGGCTAATAATCTGACAAATAAACAATAGTAATATGAATGTGACCTAAGTGATTCATAATCAAGGCAATTAAGACATTGATATGTAAAGTGAAAAATTATATACCCATTTCTCATGAATAAGTGATATTCATGATATTGTTATATATAGTTTGACTGCTAATATGTAATAGTACGTAATATGTCCACCCACAAAGTAAGTGAGGTAAGTGCATTCATATTATGAGTATGATCTATATGAGATGCGAATGTTATAATACATAAATGATGAGATTATATAATTTCATATGATGTTATATGCTTTTGTGTGATTAGCGGTAACCATGTTGGTTTATGTACCACTAAGCAAATTTTGCTTAGTCCGATCATTTTTCCATGGGTATGTTGATTTTAGAGCGTAACAGAGAAAGCATTGCAAGTGGGGATCAGTAGTTACTAGCATTTATGCATTTCATGTTTAAACTTCCATTTTAAAACTTGGATTCTTATTCATCTTCTTTTCTATACATTCATTTGAAAGGTTGTAATAAAAGTTTTCTTTGGCCTAAATTATGTGAGGCCTTTCAGATATTATATGATGAATAGTTTTCATTTAATTGATAATTTATGTAGGTTTTTGTGAATGCAGTGCTAAGATGTGAATATGACATGTTGTAAGCTTTATATAAAAGTTTCAAAAGTTATGTGATCAGTTCATATGCCATAGCATGGCATATGGCACCCTTTCATTTGATTACTCTAATCATTAGGTGAAGGGGTGTCACAATAAACCAATGTCAGAGTATGAGAAGGAATTTGCTATGCTCAGTAGATATGCAATAGCCATTATACCTACAAAAAAAGTGCAATACAAGAGATTTGAAAAAGGCCTTAATACCGACATTTGACTCTAGGTGGTAGTAAATAAGATTTAGGAGTTCTTTACAGTAGTTGCTATAGCTTACACTATAGAGGACATACTTAAGGAGAGGTATGAGAACTTTTAGTAGAAAAGGTCTTTCATGGTGGGCCAAGCTAGATAAACATTAGAGCCCAACAAAAAGAAAAAGGGAAGCCCAAGCACATCAACACCATAGAGATTAGCTCCTACTAAGAGATAAGGCCCAGTTGGGTAGTTTAGACCTCAGTAGTAGTAGAGGCTAGCCAGTAGCGCTCCAATCTCCATAGCTAAGAGTGTATTCTAAGTATGTGGTAGAAGACATAGAGGCATATGTTAGAGGTTAATCCTAAGAGTTTGTTACAGATGTGGCTCTAAAGGCCACTACAAGAAGGATTGCCCACTATAACCAAACACTAATAATTCTTTAAAGCTCTAAGCTTCCTTAATTACCCCAGCTAGAAGCTAGAGGGAGAGTAAAGTAGATAAAGCAAGAACAAGTTGGAGGCCTCTATTAGAGGAAAGTCAGAGGATGGAGACTAAAGTGCTAGCACACCAATATAGCATTTGGGCTAGAGAAGAGATGGACTCCCCAGATGTGATTAGGGTACTTTTTATTTCTTTGACTTGTCTATTTTGGCACTAATAAACCTAAGGTCCACATACTCCTATGTATACACTATAGTAGCACATGATAAAGGCCTTTAGTTAGAACCTCTAGATATTGAAATTATTATCAGTAACTCGATAAGGGCAATACATGATAGTGAACAAAGTGTACATAGATTGTCCATTATTAAGGTCTTTCCTGCCAACTTGATTAATATACCATTTAATGAATTTGATGTCATATTGAGGATGGATTGGTAATCTAGACATAATGCAATAGTAAAATGAAGACAAAAGAGGCTTACTCTCTAGATAATTGAAGGAGAGGAAATTACAATAGTGGGAGAAACAATTGACTTTCTATCCAACATAAGCTCAGTAGTAGTTGTAAAAAAGCTATTCTAGAAGGGTTGTCAAGCATACATGCCACACATAGTTGATACTAAATAGATAAGGCCCGATGTTAGCCAAATACCAATAGTGGTAGAATTTCCTAATGTCTTTCCAGACGAGTTACCAAAGTTACCACTTGAACATGAGATAAAGTTTGCGATTGATGTGTACCTAGGTATAATACTTATACCGATAGCCCCTTATAGATTGGCACTTGCAGAACTGAAAGTACAATTGTAGAAGCTATTAGATAAAGGCTTTATTAGACTTAGTGTCTCACC
>CANXYI011356550.1:0-12879 GCA_948208565.1 Hura crepitans | reverse complement strand
GATTTTAGAAAAATTCTCAAAAATTATCTAAAGCTACAAATTAAATTCTAAAACCATTGGGATTCTTAAAATTGCCTAAGCTACCTATATCAAAAATAAAAAAAATGGAATTAGTGGGCTTTTACTTACTTTTGACACTATTCACCCCAAGTATGGAATTTCCCAAAATTGAGCTCCTTTCTCCAATTTCTTGAGGGAATTAGTATCTAAGATGGATGGAGGCTTTCATTTTATGTATTTTTCATGAAATTTGGGAGGGATTAAGAGAGAGAAGATAAAAATGGTGGCTTTACCATGTTAATGGCATCGGCTTTATGGGTTTCACGGGGAAGAAGATGACTTGGTCACATGTGTGGTGTATACACATGTGTGACCTTTTAACCTTGATGGGTTGGATAGCTTGGATTAGGCCAAATGGCCCTCTAATAATTTATGTACATTTTAGGCCCATTTTTAGTTTAAAAATTCATAAAATATTCTCTAGGTCTCTAAAAATTCCCATTTTAGTTCTAAAAATTCACGATTAGTGGGACTAAGGCCCATGTAAAATTTCATGTCAAAATTCCACCATTGACTTTTTATCACTATTCATACCTAGAATAAAATATTCAAAAAAATATCTATTGACCTTAGAAAATTATAATTCCTCCTCCATCACACATAGTGGAATTTTATAGTTTCAAGGTATGATATTTTCAAGACCATCCGGGCACATCTCGAAGCTGTCTCGACCCAACCTCATTTTATCTCTATAAACAATAGTTTTTGACCTAAAATGATTTATTGGTTCTGCTAAGTTTTTTAATTCATTCATTTTTCCTATTTTCAGGCCCGTCAAAGTTTTATAACTAATACGCCAGTCATCGGATTTAAAATGATGACCCGTACTGCGGGGAACATCACTCGGGCTAGAAGGTACTATTTATAAAACCTTGACTGTTAGGCATTATAATTCTTCCCCTCTTAAGAAATTTCATCCTTGAAATTACTTGAAGTAAAAAGGTGAGGATACTGCATCCGCATCTGCTTCTCACTCTCCCATGTTGCCTCCATTAGGTTTTCGTGCCTCTATAACACCTTTACAAGGGGAATCGTCTTGTTTCTTAGTTGCTTTACTTCCTTAGCTAGGATCTGCACTGGTTCTTCCTCATACGTTAGATCTAGCTAAACCTTTATCTCTTGAGCAACTATCACATGTGACAGATCTAAATGATACCGTCTCAACATAGATACATGAAAGACATCATGTATCTACTACAACTTAGGTGGTAAGGCAAGTCTATATGCTAATAGGCCTACCCTCTCAGTAATCTCATAGGGCCTAATGAATCTAGAACTGAGCTTGCCTTTCTTGCCAAATAGAAGTATCTTTTTCCATGGCGACACTGTTGAGAACACTCGGTCCCCAACTTTGTATTCAATATTACATCTCTTCAAGTCTACATAAGATTCTATCGATCTGAGGCTGCTTTCAACCTTTCTTTAATCACATTAACTTTTTCCTCCGTATCTTAAACTAAGTCAGACCCAACAATCCTGCTCTCTCCTACCTCACTCGAACAAAGTGGAGTCCTACATTGGCAACCATTTAATGCTTCATATAGTGCCATGCCTAAGCTAGCCTGGTGGCTGTTATTGTATGCAAACTCTGCTAGTGCCATATACTGGTCCCAATTCCCTTTGATCTTAATGGCATAACTCCTCAGCATGTCCTCTAATACCTTTATCACTCTCTCCGATTGGCCATCTGTCTACAGGTGGAATGTTATACTATAAGTCAATAGAGTGCCCAAGGCTTCCTACAAATTCATTCAAAATTTAGAAGTAAATCTTAGGTCTCGATCTAATATTATGGCTACTAACACTCCATGTAGTCTCACAATCTCATCAATATATATCCTGGCTAGTTTCTCTAATGAGTAATCCATCCTGGCTGGTATAAAATGGGCTGTCTTCGTTAACTTGTCGACGATCACCCATATAGCATCACATATGCTTTTGGTCATAGGTAATCCCATGACAAAATCTATAGTGATCTTCTCCTATTTCCATTCCAGAATCGGGTGTAGTAATTGAGAAGGAACCTAGTGCTCTACTTTCCCCTGCTGGCATGTCAAACAGTGAGCTACATACTCAGCCACCTCACATTTCATCCCAAGCCACCAAGAATAAGGCTTTAACCTAAGGTACATCTCCGCACTTCCTAGGTGCATTGAGTATGGAGCCTCGTGAGCTTCTCTTAAAATCTATCATCTCAACTCATCAACATCAAGCACACCTAAACTACTCTAATAATATAGGCTTCCATCCTCTACTAATTCAAAACCTACTGCCTTTCCCTCTTTGACATTATCCACAGTTTGCACTAAGTGAGCATATTTCATTTGTGGCTCTTTCACTTGCTACCTAAAATCGGCCTTGACTTGCAACTCAGCTAACACTACACCTTCTAGAGTATATGCCACTCTAGCATGCATCAATTTTAGCGTAGCTATCATCTTTCTGCTCAAACCATCTGTAACTACATTTTTCTTTCCTGGATGATAGTCGAGCAAGCAATCATAGTCCTTAATCAACTCCATCCATCGTTACTACCTCAAATTCAACTCCTTCTGTGTCGGTAAGTATTTTAAGCTCTTGTGATCAATGTAGATGTAGCACCTCTCTCCATACAAGTAATGTCTCCACACCTTCAATGCAAAAACTATCACTGCTAGTTCTAAATCATGTGTCGGGTAATTCCTTTCAAGTGGCTTTAGCTATCTAGAAGTATATGTAATGACCTTTCCTTCCTACATCAACACACACCTAAGTCAATTATGGGATGCATCACTATAGATCACAAACTCCTTACCCTATTCTAGTTAAGTCAAGATAGGAGCTTTTTGTCAACATCTGCTTTAACCTATCAAAGCTAGCTTGACACTTGTCATCCCACACAAACTGTACATATTTTCTAATCAACCTTGTCAATGGTGCAGTAATAATCGAGAATCCTTTTATAAATCTCTGATAGTGACCTGCCAATCCTAGGAAGCTTCGAATCTCAGTCATGTTCCTAGGAGGATTCCACTTCAACACTGCCTTCACCTTACTCGAGTGCACCTTGATACCTTCTACTAAGGTAATGTGACCCAAGAATGCCACTTCCTCTAACCAAAACTCACACTTACTAAACTTGGCATACAACTATTTCTCTCGAAGTGTCTACAACACAATCCTAAGGTGTTATTCATATTCCTCTTGATTTCTAGAATACACCAAAATGTTATCAAGAAACGCCACAATGAACTGATCTAAGTATGGCTTGAAAACTCTATTCATTAGGTCAATGAATGCTGCTGGGCCATTAGTGAGCCCAAATGGCATCACCAAAAACTCATAATACATATGTCTAGTTCTAAATGCCATCTTAGGGATGTCACTCTCTTTAATCTGCAATTGATGGTACCCTAATATCAAGTCTATCTTAGAGAAGACATTGGCACCTCGTAACTTATCAAAGAGATTATTGATCCTAGGTAACATTATTTGTTCTTAACTATCACCCATTTCAATTTCTTATAATCAATACATAACTAGAGTGACCTATCCTTCTTCTTCACAAGCAACATCAAAGCTCCCCAAGGAGACAGACTAGGCCTGATGAAGCCTTTATCTAGTAACTTTTACAACTGCACTTTCAATTTCTTCAGTTTTGCTAGGGCCTTTTTTAAGGAGTAATTAAGACTGGGTTCACACCTGGATAAGTCTTAATCACAAAATCCAACTCTCGATGTGGTCACAATCCTAGTAATTCATCTGAGGATATATTAGAGAAATCAAACACAATAGGTATCTGATCTAAGCTTAGGTCTGGACACTGGTATCTATCATTGAGGATATAAAAGTTGCATATCCCTTTTAGATGAGTCTCCTGGCTATCATGGTTAAAATTACATTTGTAAGGAGTCTTTATTACCCATAGCCATCACCTCTCATCCATCTGGGGTCCAAAGACCCAACCTTTTCTTCTCACAATCAATCACTACCTTATGCTCTGATAGTAAGTTTATACCTAATATAACATCGAACTCATGGAAGGGTAGCTCTATCAGGTTTACTGGGAATGTCTGACCATGTATAGTCAAAGGACAATGTCTATACATAGTGTTCATTATCACACTTTGACCTATCGGGCTGCTCACTTGAATGTCTAGGTTTTAGGCCTCTATCCTTAGCTTGTGTGTTGCATACATAAGAATGTGTGGATCTTGGACCTATCAAAGCTAGTACAGAAGCATCAAGTAAAGAGAATGTACTAGCTATGACATTCGAAGCCTTTGCTTCCTCCTAGACATGAATAGCATACTATCATGCCAGAGCTCTGGTCTTAAATCTGCCCCTCTGACTAGTGGTAGGCTGCTCCTATCTCGGTGGTCTCGTATTACTGCCACCTATAGATGCAACTGAGGCTTGTGTCTGAGTTGCCTCTACTAGCCTCTGAGGGCACTCCCTCTACCAATAGTCTCATGCTCCACAAATGAAGTGTCCTTTTCTCAACCAACATTGCCCCCAATGTTTCTTCTAGTAGGTCTCATATATAGGTGGTGAACTCCTGGCAATGGACATAAATGCACTAGATGCCTACTGTGATAGAGGTGGTCTAGTTCTAGAAGAGTACCCTTGATTAGTCATCTGTGAAGGGGCCTGCCTCTATGACTATTGGCCCTACTGCGTCTAGGACTATTGACTCTATTGAATGTCCCTTAGCGTCTTAGTCCCACTTGGAGCTAAACTTGTCTGGCCTACTTTGAAATGCCTCTTCCTTTTAAAATAAGTCTCTCTTCTCTTGAACCATTTCCTATATATTGTAGGCTGCTGCAACTAATTCTAAAAATTCACTGATCTTTAAAGTAGTAATCTACATCTAGATCTCTATATTGAGGCCCTTTTTGAACCTCTTACATTTTCCTCATCATTAGGGAAAAATTCAATTACATAGCGACTCGGGTGGTCAAAATCCTTCTCATACTCCAAAATCGACCTCCTATCCTACTTCAAATCAAAGAATTCTTACCTTTTCTTATCTATGTAGAAGTCAGGAATGTACCGTTTCTTAAACTCTTTTAGGAAGAAATCCCTGGTCATTTCATCTATAGATCTTCTCCTCTTCAATCTATCCCACTAACAATATGCTTCTTCCTGTAGCAAATATGTGGCACACCTTAAGCACTCCCCCTCTGGGCACTCTAATTCCTCCAAAATCCTAGTGTTCCTCTTTAGCCAGTACTTTGCCTTAGCTACATCATCCTCTCAGGATCCCAAAAAATCTATTGCTCCCAGCTTCCTGACTCTCTCCAAATAAGTCTTTTATGAAGTTAGAGGAGTTGGTGGAGGTGGAGGAGTAACCATTACTAGCACTGGAGTTGATGCGAGGGCTGGTGCTGTAGTTTGTCTCAACATATTAAAAATCTGCTGCAGCAACATTAGTGAAGCATGCTCAGGTACAAGCCAAGGCTAAGGCTGGGGTAGCAGCTATCTCTATGTAGTATCACTAGGGTCTAGAGTGGTTGCACTTCCTTCAGGTCCATGTATGGTTATAGATGCATAGCTAGCTACCTTTTCTCCTCTCTCAGGTGGAGTCCACTCACTAATCACATATAACTGTATCAAATATGGTCATTAGCACCAGACAGTGTAGCTTAACTCAGACTAGCATCCTAGACTCATGCACTCATGTATAAGACACCTAGGAACACCTAAACATGCTTTGATACAACTAAATGTAACTTCCCCTACCCATTTTTACCTGAAATAGGCAAGCTGTGCTATTTGCCACTGGGGTCACCCATCTTAGGATTTCCCCAAGGGCCTTTCATTTATCTTCTATCCAACTTTAACTAAGTTTGACCAAATCTAGCCTTAGGCCAATTTTGATTACTTATTCTCTTATTACTGCCTATTTTAGTCCCTTAAAACTCCTATCAGGCACTCTCAGACAACTATGGAAAATCGGGCAGCATAACGGCTACCTTGGTAATTCCCCCAATTAAATCCTACAAGAAAAACACTTCTAATCTCAACTTCCAACCTTATTTTCCCTTCTAGACCCTCTAGTCCTCCAAAACACAATCACAGCATCATAGAATACTCATTTCATCAGTCACAGGATTGTAGACCCATCAGCACACAAGTATGCATAACTAGGTATTCATTAGTACACATAAAACTATACATACAGTTAGGTTATCAGTTCTAGTCATATATATATCCCATAACCCACACTACCTATATACATGAGTGTTTCCATCTACGTAACTCTAAAAGGAAAATAAAAAGTACCAAGGACTTAGTTCAGCTACACTGATGAAGATGTCTGATGCCAACAATCGCTCTGTCTATGCCTATGCATCGGAACACCAACACACTAAGTATGACACTCAGTAGTGGAAGAAATCAAACATATTATGTCAACTCAAGAAAGCATACAACATATGAGGTTCCATACACACAACTAGTAATCCTAATAACTTTAAGTTCATTCATTTATTTAATCCAATTTATTTATCTATTATTTCAAGTTATTCCATTACATTACAAGCCTATAGCAGACAAACTATGCTTTAAGACACCAGACAGGGGGTGCATCCTATGCTTAGGTAGCTACACCTACCTCACCTAATACTCAAGGACATGCAGCAAATAGTGAGGACCCATCTGTAGACCACTCCTCATATCCACACATCATATCAATCAGCATAAAGGGTGGATACTTAGGGACCCATCCGTAGACCAACCCAATATCCATAATAATAACCTATAGTACAGGGGTTCATCACATAACCTTAGCAGCTACACCCGCCACAATCAATACATGGTAGTGGGCCCTAGAAGGATCGACCACCTAGTAGCTGCTTTATCCTTAAGTTGACCGGTCAACCCATCTAAAGGGTGCCTAATTCATAGGCCATTAAACTTTTTAGACTGTTATTATTAATATTTCACCATTACATTACATTTTATGACAATTTTACACAAGTCATTGTAACTTTGCCTACGATCGCAAAGTTACTATTCATTTGGTCTATTTTCACAACTGACACTTTTCATTTAGTCGTTTTTACCTTTTATGCTTTCCATTACTTACGTCATTCAAGTTCTATTTCCATCATTTCTTTATACTATTATTCTCACATTAAATCCCTAATATAAGGGACATTATTACATTTTACTTTTGGTCACATTTTCTATCCAAATTAAGTGACATTGTAGGCCATATCAAGTACCCATTTTTAGGCCATTTTACTTGTAATTTCCACACTTGATTTACACCTCATTTTCACACAAATTGTGTCAAACACATGAACATACATAACACACACAATGTCACATATTATTTGACCATCTTACTCTCACACACTTACATATGCTATATTTCCCAATTTAATCTACAAATCTTATTATTTAAGTACCAAAAACACAATTATAATGCAATTTCTCCTAAATACATGCCTATACCCCAAAATTTCACATTTCCATACAAGGTTACACATATAAAACTCAACATATACACATGACATAATAATTTTGAGTTATTTTGCATACCTAAGGTGTGTGTACCATCCTTTCTCCACCACTTTGAGCTTGGGTTCCTTGCTTTCTCTCACTTGATTTTTCAAACCCTAAACATAAACATTCTTAAATTAGAAAAATTCTCAAAAAACATTTATAACTCCAATTGAAATTCTAAAACCATGAGAATTCTTAGAATTGCCTAAGCTACTTGTATCGAAAGTAAAAAATGGAATTAGTGGGCCTTTACTTACTTTTGACACTATTCACCTAAGTATGGAATTTATTAAAATTAAGCTCCTTTCTCCAATTTCTTGAGGGAATTAGTATCTAAGATGGATAGAGGCTTTAATTTTATGTATTTTTCATGAAATTTGGGATGCATTAGGAGAGAGAAAAGATAAAAAAATGGTGGCTTTTCCATGTTAATGGCGTTGACTTTGTGGGTTTCATAGGGAAGAAGATGATTTGGTCACATGTGTGGTGTATACACATGTGTGACCTTTTATCCTTGATGGGTCGGATAGCTTGGATTACGTCAAATGGCCCCTAAATAATTTATGTGCATTTTAGGCTGATTTTCACTTTAAAAATTCATAAAATATTCTCTAGGTCTCCAAAAATTCCCATTTCAGTTTTAAGAACTTCAATTAGTAGGACTAAGGCCCACTTAAAATTTTAGGTCAAAATTCCATTGTTGGCTTTTTATCACTATTCATAACTAGAATAAAATATTCAAAAAAATATCTATTGATCTCAAAAAATTATAAATTTTTCTCCATCATACTCAATGGAATTTTTTAGGTTCAAGGTATGATATTTTTGAGACCATCTAGGCACATCTTAGAGCTGTACTGGCCTGATCTCATTTTATCTTCATAAATAGTAGTCCTTGATCTAAAATGATTTATTGGTTCTACTAAATTTTTTTATTCATTTGTTTCCCTATTTTCAAGCTTGTTAAAAGTTTTATGACCAATATGCCTATCATCGAACTCGAAATCATGACCCGCACTACGAGGAACATCACTCAAGCCGAAAGGTATTGTTAATAAGACCTTAACTGTCGGGCATTACAGAAAGGCTATATTGTACATTAGTCTAGTGCCTAATGCCTAATGCAGTCTCTTCTAAAACCCAGAAGTGAATCGAGGATCTCTATCTAAAATAATAGCCATAGGTACACCATAAGTATAACAATCTCATTATTGTACAATTTAGCTAGCCTTTCCAGCGAGTAATCCATTCTAATAGGAATAAAGTGGGTTATCTTAGTCTATCAACAATCACCCACACAACATCACACTTATTCTTAGTCCTACGTAGTCCCATTACAAAGTCCATTGCAACCTTTTTCCACTACCATTATGGTATTGCTATAGGATGCAGTAATCTATAAGGAACCTGATGTTCAGCTTTTACCTACTGACATGTCACACATCTAACCATATACTCTACTACATCTCACTTCATACTTAAGCACCAATATTGAGACTTCAAATCCAATTACATCTTTATACTACTAGGGTGTATAGAATAAGGACCTTTATGTGCTCTTTCAGTATATGTAACCTTAGGTCATCTATACTAAGTACACATAACTTACCATGGTAATACAGAAATCCATCTTCAGTTAGATTAAACCCTATTGCCTTCCTCTCTTTAACTTTATCCATAATCTATCTCAAATGTTCATCCTTCACCTAAGCTTCCTTTATCTATTACCTAAAATTTGGTTTAACATGAAGTTCAACTAAAATATCATCTTCCCCTAAGTAATGCAGTCTAGCATTCATAGCTTTCAAGGTTACCATAAACTTCCTACTTAAAGCATCTACTACCATATTAGCCTTCCCTATGTGGTAGTCTATGAAACAATCATATTCTTTAATCAATTTTAACCATCTTCTCTACCTTAGGTTTAACTCCCTCTAATTAAGAAGATATTTCAAACTCTTATGGTTTGTTTAGATATAACATTTCTCAATATACATGTAATGCCTCCAAATTTTCAAAGCAAACATAATAATAGCTAACTCCAAATCATGTGTAGGATAGTTCCTTTCATGTTATTTTAACTATCTTAAAGCATATGTTACCACCTTCCTGTCCTGCATCAATACATAACCCAATCCATTAAGTGAGGTATTACTATATACCACAAAGTCATTACCCTATTTAGGTTGACTCAAGATAGGAGCTTTCATCAACATCTTCTTCAACTTGTCAAAACTTTCTTGACATTTTGCATCCCACTCAAATCACACATTCTTTCTAATCAATCTAGTCATAGATGCTGCAATCATAGAAATCCTTTGACAAACCTTTTGTAATATCCAAATAAACCAAGAAAAGTTTATATCTCTGTCACATTCCTCAGAGGTTCCCATTCTAAAACTGCCATGACCTTGCTGGGGTTTGCTTTAATACCTTTCGTTAACACTACATGTCCCAAAAAAGCCACTTCTTTTAGCCATAATTAGCACTTGCTTAACGTTGCATATAATTATTTCTCCCTCAGAGTCCGTAACACAACTCTGAGATACATTTCATGCTCTTCTTTGGTCTTAAAGTACACTAGGATATCATCAATGAATACCATAATAAACTGATCTAGGTAGAGTTGAAGTAATCTATTCATTAGAACAATAAAAGCTATTAAGGCATTAGTGAGTCCCAATGGCATCATTAGGAACTCATAATGCTTGTATCAAGTCCTAAAAGCAATCTTAGGAATATTGGCTTCCTTAATTCTCATCTGCTAATATCAAAATCTAAATCAATCATGGAAAATACACTTGCACCCCTCAACTAGTAAAAAAGATCATCTATTATTGGCAAAGGATATTTATTTTTTACTATCACTTTATTCAGCTATCTATAGTCAATACACAACTGAAGCGACCCATCTTTCTTTTTCACAAACAAAACAGGGGCTCCCCAAGGTGAAGTATTGGGTCTAATGAACCCCTTTTCTAATAGGTCTTGTAATTACACTTTCAGTTCTTTTAACTCAGTAGGTGCCTTTTTGTAAGGGATAATAGATATAGGAGTTATACAAAGATATAGCTCAATCTCAAAATCAAGCTCTCTCTGTAGAGGCAACCCTAGCAACTCATTAGGGAACACATCATGGAATTTATAAACTATTAGAATATGTTCAAAATTTAGGGTAGAAGTATTAGTGTCAATAACATGTGAAAGGTAGGCTTCACACCTTTTATAAATGAATTTTCTTGCTATAATAGCTGAGATGAGATTATCTAGGAGGTTTCTCTCACCCATAACCATTATTACCTATCCTTTTATAGTTTGGAGGGCCAGCTTCTTATGTTTACAACCTACTACAACCAAGAGTTTAGATAACCAATCCATTCCCAAAATCACATCAAATTCATGGAAAGGTAACTTAATCAAATCAATAGGAAATAGATGTTCATGAATCACTAAGGGATAATGCCTATACACCCAGTTCATAGTTACACTCTACCTTATAAGATTACTAACTTGAATGTCTATATTTGCATGCTCTGGTTTCAATCCTCTATCATGTAGTTGTGTAGTGCATACATAAGAATGTGTAGATCCTAGGTTTATCAATGCAAAAACAATAACATCAAAAAAGTGAAATGTATCAGTAATGACATTTGTGGCTCCAGCTTCTTCATAGGCCCTGATAACATAGTCTCACTAGTGCATGAGCTTCTAACCTTATTCCTTAACTAACATTAGGTTGATTTCCTTTGCCCTATTTTTGTCCTCTACCTTAAAGTACTACTGTAGATTCCTATGTACCAGCACCCTTTGGTTGTCTTTGAGGACACACTCTCTAATAATGATCCTTGGCACCACAAGTGAAGCACTCCCTATTTTTACTTAACCAACATTGCCCTAGTGTCTTTTGTTACAAGTATTACAAGTCAGGGGTCTATTTCTATTACATACTGGTCCTAGAGCACTAATGGCTCGTGGAGGTAGTTGAGGTCTAACTATAAAAGCCTATCCAAACCTCTATGATTGAGTCTGTCTTTATGCCTAGTGCACTAACTGAGACTGTGACTATGTCTTTCTCCATCTCTTACTGCCACCTGGGGTTGCACTAGACTACCCAGTAGTGAATTGTCTCTTCCTCTAAAAGAAATCCCTCCTCTTGTACCATTTCTTCCATATCATATGCAGATGCTACTAACACTGCAAAATCTATAACCCTTGGATTAGCTCTCTAGATTCATTCACATTTCTCATCTTCATTAGGGATAAACTCTTCAGCATATCTTATCGGTGTAGTGAAATCCTTTTCCATACTCTAATACTATTCTCCTACCCTATCTTATATCAAGAAAATCCTGCCTTTTCTTATCCTTATATGAGTTTGGAATGTATCTCTTTTTAAACTCTATTAAAAAAACTCCTATGTTAGATCTATTATTTCCTTCTTCTTCTTAATAGTATCCCACCAATGAAATTCCTCTTCCTCAAGAAGAGAAGTTAAACACTTTCAGCTTTCTTCTTCTATACACTCTAGTTGCTTTAGAATTCCAAAGATTCTCTATAACTAGTACTCTACTCGAGCTATATCATCCTCCATTGTACACTAAAAATCTACAGGTCCCATCTTTGTAATTTTCTCTAAAGTTGTCTTCTATGAAGGAGCTTGAGGTAGAGGTACTAGAGCTGGTGGAAGAGGTGGAACAACAACTGTTGAAGTATGTTTTAGTAAATCCACTATCTAATGTAATAGTGCTGTGGATTCTCATGTCTGTGGCTATGGTAGTGCTTGCTATATTGCTATGCAACATCATCAAGTTTTGGTATGGCTACACTACTAGCTCCCCTCTAAACTACTGTAGGGGCATAACTAGCTATTTCCTCTCCTCGATCTTTCGGTATTTTGTCACTCATCTTGATCAACTACAAAAGAAATAGGACTTATAAACCTCTTAGTAGTGTAGCAGTTTAGGAAAAAGGCAACCCTAGACATTGGCACTCATGTAAAACACCTAAGTACATATACCCAAGCATTTTTACCACCTAATGTGACACCCCCTACTGGACTCCCAAAGAAACCCGATAGGCGAAGCACTTCCCATCAGGTCACTAATACTGAAACTACTCTAGGTCTGTGCTCCTTTACACTTACAAACTATTTTATAACTTTATTAGATATTGCTTAACTTTCCTATCTATCCCTCAATCATTCCTCTTTATGGTATAACAAACCTAGAAAAACCTTTGACAGAAACTCAATATGTTATAAAAAATTAGGCAGCATAATAACTACTAGGTGACATCCTGAAAATTTTTTTCACCTGAAAAAGCACTTCT
>CANXYI011356494.1:0-21931 GCA_948208565.1 Hura crepitans | reverse complement strand
CTATGCAAGTCAATGGCCAAATTGAGTTAACAGTGACTTTTTACACAATTCAAATATTGATACATAACTTTGACAGATTTTAAATAACTCAAGTTGCAGATAATTGAAATGTTTACTTATACACTCGCTAACAGTGGAGAAAGGTGCTTGATGTAGTTGTGAACGATTAAATAGAAGCCAACAGAGAAAGCATCTCTAGTCTGGACCATATTGCTCACAAGCCCTCGTATAGGAGCCATGTGTTCATGTTCAGCACTTAAATATCGACTAACCTACAAGTGAAGACAAGAAAACAAACGATATCTAGACTTCTGCCCTTTCCAAGTGCAAGAAAAGGAGAAAAGAAAAGCTCACATTTGGACAAGCCTTAAAGTAACATGTATAAAGCAAATAGTCGTGTCAACAAAATTGGAAAGCTGACTACGATATAGAGAATTGCTTTGGATAGCATGATTCTAAGCTTATCATGGCAAGCTGAACAGAGGGGTCCACTTGAAATTTCGAAATGCAATGAAAAACATTAGAGATTCACTTGCTCAAATATCAAAAGTCCACCATACATGAACTCCATCACTAATATTGTCCCCAAAAGAAAAAACCCGGGTAAAGGTAGCCTGTAAACACCCAACCATAGTACTGTAAAAAATGGATGGCTTCAATCTCATTGCACGCACTTGAATTGAAGTTAAAGCATAAGTCTGACATGCGTCTTAAATTTGATTGAGGTATGCGTTACAAAGGCAACCACAGACTATTATGCAAAGAGGATTTACTTCCATTCACAATCAAGATGAGCATAATCCTTCTTCAAATAAAAGGGGAAAGACTCGAATTTAAGCATGTAAAATGAAGATCGCCTGGCGATATGAAAGAGAAATGAACTGTCATATTTATAAACAACTGACTTCAATTACCTTGAGATTGATCTGTTTGTAGAGATGGTTGGTACTGCTTCTCTGGAAATCCAAATATGAATAAATAAATATCAGCGTGAATTTCAACAGCATAATATTGACTTCCATTTTAATCGCAAGCTAACCAAAGTACTACAAATTGTCGCGAAACCAAATCAAACACACAATCATAATGGATTTTGTTTCACTTTCACTCGGAACGATGGCATTAGGTTGCAAAAATGAAAATAAATTAACTTTATATCATGATCCATCTCCAAAGAATTTAAAAAACTGAACTTGGCCGAAAAAGAGATATATGATAAATCCAATAAAGAATTGAAACCGATCACCCAGATAGTTTCTGTTCATTCAAGAATTAGAAAAAAAAAAAAAAAAAAGGAGGCCGAATTTAATAAATTCAAAAACTTCCAAGTTCAACTACCTGAAATTGGTATCGGAGCAGCAATTCCTGCCTTTGTCGGCGGAACCTCCTTAGCTGCCGCCTCCTTTTCCGGGCTTCCACCGGTCTCCTCTTGCTCAAAGTCCGAAAAGAGTCCATCTTCAGCTGCCGCCGTCCTTCCGCTATCAAAAATAGCCTCCGTATCCTCCGCCGGTTCCGTTGCCGGAGCTAGAGCCAAAGCAAGGCCCGTAGCAGCCGCAGAAACACCGCCAGTTCCGTCCAAGATATCATAGACCTCCCTATCGAAAAAGCCCGGCAACTTCTTTTCCCTCCTCAAGTCGTTCCTCATAACCCAAAACGACTCCGTTTCCTCGCGTATCTGAGATTCCCATTCTTTTATCTTCTTATAATCGCCAGCTAAATTGCTCCACCTCTTCCGGCACTGAACGGGTCCCCTGTTCACCCCATGCCTTTTACAGTACGATGAGACCGATGCCCACTTGGGTTCGACCTGGCCTGACCCGAAGGCCATGCCAGCCGTCCGTCCTCTCCTGACCCGGTTCTCCGCCACTTTCTTCCCTTGTATGAGAACAAGAATCTCTTGCCTGGTCCAGCGAGGGAGTCTCGGGGCTTTGCTGCAGTCATCTCCGCCGTCGATGGCGGTTGGGCGGGTCTCAACGCCGTCCGTGGTGTTTGGGATTAAGTTTAATTGCTGCTCAGAAGCCATAATTATTGAAAGGGATTAATTTGAAGGGCACGTGACTTAAACGGTTGGGGAAGTAACGGCGTTATTAGGGAGAGGCCGTTACGCCGTTTTAAAGAGAGGGTCGTCCCTCATCCTTCTCCGTAAAATAGATAAAAGAGAAAGTAGAGATTTGAGTTATAGAGGAAGGGCAGTAGTACCACTACAACTAATCCACATAGAGGAAGGAGATGGGGAGAGTGAGAGAGAGATGGATTTTCCCGTTTCTTTCTTTCTTTTCTTTCCTTTTTTCCCCCTTTTTTCCTTTATTGGCTTTACTGTAGAGCTATTGACTAAGAGCGCCTTAATCCATAATTAAGGACATAATTAATTTGGGGTCATATCTTGAATAATCTTCAATTAATGGGAACATATAGAATTTGATCACTTTCTTTGTTTTGGATATTAAAATCTTCAAAGGCCATCCTTATAATCCTATTGGGTACCTTTCAGAGTCTCCACACACACCGTACTGTTATAAATTCAATATTATTTTTCATATATTCAGAGTTAAATGTAAATTGCCATATATCTGACAATATATATATATATATATAAATTGCTATATAAAGAAAAATCAATTTCATAAAAAAATCTTTTTCTTGGTTCGGTGCTCATTTGAAAATTTCTTTTTATTATATATGAGGAGTCATTTTCTTGGTGGAGAAAATATGGTATTTTAACTTTACGCATTTCTTCTATTGGACTTCTTTTCCCTAAACACGTAATCTTCTCACCCAATCGAAGTTCATTATCTTAGCCTTGTTAGTTGTAAGGCTTTTAGTTCATTGGCTTATTCAGCAGAATATCGAATTCAAACTTAATTAAAATTTATATATATATATATATTCAATTTTATTTAAAATTCCTTATACTTGTTATAAACCTTTAATAATATCCAAAATTCTTTTAAATACTCTATTAATATAAATATATATTTAAAATTAGTAATAAATAGTAATCTATTCAACACATCACATAATTTATACATGCATACTACATTTCAATAAAATATAAAAAAAATTAAAAATAGGAATAAATATGGAACATGTAAGATAATTCAAAAAATCTAATCCATTACTATATCCTTGCTATTGTACTTATATATTTGGTCAACTATAATTATATATTTTATTAATGAATTTTGAATATCAAATAAAATTTATAAAAAAGAAATAAAAAGGAATTTTTCAATTCTATCTTCTTATTATTCTTATAAAAGTTTTTTTTTTTTAACTTAAAAGGATAAATTATAGAAAAGGTGTTATTATCGGGACAATAATTAATTTCTTTCAAAATTATGGAGTGGACTAAAATGGTGATATGGGCAGCCTACCCTACCGCCACTAATAAATTTTGTCCACCTCCCTTTTATTTATCTTGGTCACCACTCTTACCTCACTTAATCATTTGCCCTAATCTTCAATTAGTGGCTAAGCTAATGCTTAAGCATGGCCCTCTCCATTAAAGCAACCTTTCTTTTTTATTTAAAAAGAAAGTTAGAAATTTTAGATGTGGTTGGAATAATATTACCGTTTGATCCTAGGCCCTATCCCTATCATATTCAGAGTTATAATAATACCAACCCCCGCATACATATAATTTATGAACAAATCCCAATATATGCTTGGGTATTTCTTTATTAAATAACTATTGTGTGTGCTTTTTTTTTTTAAATTTATTTTTTATGATTGAAATTCTAAATTTTATTAGTATTTATTTCAGTCCAATCATTTCATCCGATTTTCAGCATTTCTTTTAACGAAAATCTGATATAAAAGTTGTTCTAAAATTATGACCAAAAAAATAATTAATTAATTTTAAGTATTCAAACAAAGCAAAAGGGTAATATGTATTAAGGCTTGTCCCAAATGTTTGTGTGGTTAACCTAAAGTTATTGAATAAAAGAAAAAAGAAAAAATGAAAGAGTAGAATGAAGGAAGGTCACAAAGTTGGGTTCGGATGCACAAGTCTCTTGAGGGGGCTGTGATTAGGGAAGGTAAGTGAAGGGTCACATTCTCCCTGTGATACAATGGGGACCAGCTACTTGATTATGGGCCTTAATTAATTTCTTGTGCTTTTATACGTAATTGAGGGAGGGATAGACAAAGGCTTGCTTTTGCTATCTGCCCTTTTTTATTAATTTTCTTGGTTTCCCATTCAAATAATATATGTATGTAAGAGAGTAACATGCTAAATTCTTGGTAAAATGAACAAGGAAAAATCTCAATGATTTGATGGCATCCAGTGGGTCCATCACGTCCCTTAATCACAAGAATTATCTCCTAATCATGGCGTTTGCTACTAGAAGCAATTAAGGTGTTAGTGATGTCTCCCACGCCTATTATTAATTAAAGAAGTTGCATTAATCTTAATCACATTCCACGAGAAAAGAAAAGAAGGAGGAGGAGGAGGAGGAGGAGGAGATTGAAGTCGTGCCATGAATATGATAATATGCTGGTGAAAATTCCAACCGTATGTTCTCGATTGGTTTGGCTACTCAAAAATTAAAATATGGATACACAGGAAATTTCCTTTTTTTTAAAAAAAGGACAATCACATATATACAAATGCTACCACTTCTATATATTTATCTCTTTGGTTCCACAGTGTGCGGAACATGGAAAGAAAAAATACATAGGTATATGTTAGAAGTTAGAACCAGATTAGCATTTTATGACTCCAGAATATACAACTATCTATGAGGTGTTGATAATACTCACAACAAAACCTTTATCATCTACAAGCAGTTCTTAACACTGGGTAGGGAAGCAAATTAATTATTGGGCTAAAGAAAATTCCAGATGACAGAAGCATAGAAAAACTAATCATAAAGTGCTGGTAACATGTCATTCTACCTTTGGCAAGCATTAGCACATATTAAGATAACAATATGAGGTAGCAACAGACAAATTGGCGGACTACGCTTGTCCCTTTATTATTTGCCCTATTTCTACAAACCCTCTTTTCTTTGGCTATTTCTCTGAATTTTTGCACACGCCATCTTCTTTCTGATTCTATATATTCTGTCAACTCAATTACATTGGATTTCAATATATATATATATATATACACACGCCAGCACACGATTGAATGCTTTTCTTTTTTTTTTTTTACCAACACAATCGAATATATAAATTTAATAATATAATATTTTATTAATAACTTAAATTTATAAACAACATTGTAAATCAAATACAGGGGAATGAGATTCTCCAGCAGCATGTAACTCTATATTTCTTGTGTAAGGGTGAGTTAGGTTAGTAGTTACCCATACGATCATATTAACTTCGGTTTTATCCTCGGAAAGTTATTTCTTTTCTCTTTTCTGTATTTTCAGATTTGAGATTCAACTTACAAATTACAAACTAATGTAATGACCGATCGAGTATATAAAACTGAGGAATCCCCACCTTCAATAATTTATTTTCTCTATTAGTTAAAGGATTTTGGAAAACGGTAATCAATAAATCATGATGCCTATCAATAAAGTAAAATTAAAGGCAAGCAATGATTTGAGCTCAGAATAAAGAAGAAATAAATTGAAAACTGAAAATGGACCAAACATGCAACGTTGTTGTGTAAAAGACCGCTAAATACAAAGACTAGAACAATAGATCGATGATAAGGCAAAGGATATGAAGTGGCAGTGCGTCCCTTAAACCCTAATCCATAGCCGATAGGGTTATGAAATTACAAGTTATTAAATGGCCTACTTGGCCACTAAACTCTACATCGCACCCGGATGCTGTTGGTCAAGGCTTCGACACGTAAGTATCTCTCTCTTTTTATTACTAGTATTGAATTTATATATTCACTAAATTCTAATTATGATATTGGTATTTCTAATGATCACTTGAAATCTTCAGTTTTATTATCTTAATTTAATATCTTGCAACATTCTTCATTTATTTAGTTTGTGTGTAGGGTAGATCCTTCGTAGGAAGGGATCAAAATCACTTTGTTTTTGTTTAATGAAATAATGGGTTTCAGACGTTAACCTTTCACACCTATGAACTGATTAGATGTCTTGATAGATTTAATATTTGAGGTCAAAAAGCTGTTGCATTATTTTAATTAGTATAACGAAGACCTAATCATTTGCCACAATCTATCAAAAGATTCTTACCGATCAAATTGCAAGCAGACTAATATCTCAAAAGTATGAAAATATCAAATCCACCACTAATTAAACACTATACTTTAAATCTTATGAATGAAAATAATGGGATCATGGCCCCTTGATAACTAACAAGGGTCTCAAACCAAACTATATGAGAGCTTGAAACTACACAGAAAATAAGAAATGCCCACATGAATATGGCCTCAAACTCGTTCTTCTGATGGCAATCCTTTTGGTTTGCATAAGGAAACGACAATGAGGGGTGAAAATCAATGGGACATGCATCCGTCAAACGGATTTTCCCAAAACAAAACATTTGTCGTGCACTTCTACTTGCCTGAAAAAATACCAAGCCTGAGACAAGAGCAAAGAGAAATTTGGAGCAGGAGATGGAGAGGTAGAAGGAAGAATACAGGGTTCATGAAGTGGGTCAGTTTAACACTAAGTGTTTACAAGTACACCTTCGATTTTGGGCTTAATTTGGGTCGGGTTCACTCAGACAATTTTTTTTTTTTTTTTAAGTCCAATCTCCAGTGTTTTAGTTGAGCCGCAGCCGACAGCAGGATGAAATGGGCTGATCGAATTTCACACAATTTGAATGATAGTAAAAAAAAAAAAAAATCCGTTTTCTTCGAAACAATTAATGTAGCTATTAAAGAAAAAAGCAAAGGCAGGAATTAGAGAGAGATACTGAAGGAGAATCTCATAGTGCAACATATTAATTATTAACCAAATAGCATATTTTTATTCCAGCTGACACCGACAAAAATGCGACCTCTTGTCCCAGTTTCAACATTGAATTTAAGCCACTTGTTAGTATATGTTTGAAATTATGGGTGAAAGAGGAGGATAAGCAAGTCCAAGTTAAGTTTGGAAGCTACAAAATTAAAATCACTTTTCAAAGCCATGGATAGGAAATAGTTACTTCTCTTGTTGTTTGTCTATATATCAACACAGTAGGAATATTAAATACGTAAGTTTTGAGATAAGTGGTTGATTTAGCGTAAGTTAAAAATTAAATAAAGAAAAAGAAAATCTGGAAAGCAACCGTTTCTATTTAACTAACTAATTCATCTAACTCACCTGTCATTTGTCCACATAACAAACATACAGCAATTCAGATGAGAATCAGGTAGGTATTCACCTGCATCAACACAGATCATCATGTCCACTATAGTCTAGACAACTGGCAGGTTTATAAAAGAAGCCCCATCACCAAGTTGTTGCTCGTTATAGTCAGGTAATTCTCCTTGTCATTTTATGAACTTACAATTTCAAGGCCCACCTAAATTAAGAGAGAGACCAATGCTGTGAACTACCTCCTCGCATCACCTAAACTATAATCTTGCTTAGGTTATTTACCCAAAAAGCAATAACCGTTTCGATGAAACCAGTGGTGGCTCACCCCAGGTTGCTTTCCTCCTATTCCTAATTTTTATTTATTCAACTTTCCATTATTTATTAATTTTCTACCGCCACAGAAATGCCAGCGTGGCCTTTCACACGCAGATATGTATTCCAACGGACTCCGCCCCTCTGCCTTAACTAATTTATTACCGAGATAATAACTTCACGCCGTTAAACTATTCAACGGTTTTTCCAGCCTCAGGATCTCGCGTTTGTAGGAGTCTGCTCTTTTTCTTTTCCGTCTCTGCATTTCTCGCTTCAATTCTCTCTCCCCTCTCTCTGGCGAGAATCATCCTAATCTCGCTGGAGAATCATTTTTCTCGCCTGAGACTCCATTGATTCCCACCGCAACTTTTTTTCCTCCGGGCAACGGTCTCTGAAGCGGGAACAAGTTTGAAGGGGTGAGAGCCAATCATCCCGTTGTAAATAAAAAATAATACGGGCAAAGTGGACGAGTTAGATATCAGCGGTGGTTAACGTGCAATGCAGGGAAAAGAGAATCTAGTTGGGGTTTGGAGGATCTTGCAAGGCACAGATGCCAAGATGATAGCTTCTGCATTCAATTTTCCTTGCCTTGTGGCGTAATTTATTCCGTCGCTCTCTCTGTATCCATTCTGTTTAAATTCTTCCTTCGCCTACCTCCGCCTTGTCTTTCTTCCTTTTGAATTGCCCTCGTTTTGCCTTTTAATAAGGTTTGTTACGGCTACTTCAATTTCTCTTCTACTTCTGTTTCTTTCGAATCTCTGATGATCGGTTATTTTTCGATTTTGTGAATTTTTTTCACCAATATATTCAAGTTTTTAAATATTCGTACTAGATTGTTCGCGCGCGCCATAAATTTCTGCTTCTGGAATTTTGTTTTCATTCGACTTTAGATATAGCTATTTTGTATCTTGCTGATTCTCATTGCAATGATTAAGTTGAGGAAAATTTCTGCATTTTCTGGTGCGGGACAGAGAGATAGCTTTAATATTGTTGTTAAATGTTTATTTTTATCTTTACTTCTCTTGGAGTGAATACTTCCTATTTGGGATCCCATCAGAACACCTTCCAATTCAGCCTTTGATTCTTATCTCTTATTTTGCTTTTTTTTTTTTCAGCTTCTCATTTACTACCTTCCAATTTTGGCTGTGCAGTATTTCCATTGCTGGAGAGCACAAATACTATTAAGGGAGTGCATACAGCAAAACAGAGGCTCATACGGAATAAGCCTAAATTTCTCTACTGGCTTTGTAGATTTTATCTATCAATTATCATGCCGTCTGAAACGTTAAATTTGCCGGGGTTCTTCTCAGATGATGCCTCTCTTCCTAGTGAGGTATTTCTTTGCCTGTGATTACTCATTAATCTTTTTCCGGCATAGCTTTAATATCTTTCACAATTTTATTGTTTGGCTGAATTATATGTTTATGTTCTTTTTGCTTTTTATTCTCTGACAGAGGCATGGATTTTGGATGTCGGACGCCTTCTCTAATTATTACTGTGAGTGTTTTCCTCCATTATAGGGAATTGTGTGGAATTATTTATCGTATACTTAGATATTTCTTTTTTATCAATATAATTGAAATTGTTCTAAATGCATCTGGAACAATATTTCTATGAACTCATAGGAAGTTATGCTTGTCCTTCATTCACATTCAACCCTTTTCTCTTTGCAAGTTGGGATTGCGATTACTCCGTAGATATCTATGTCTATATTGGTTAACTTCCAGTTCTGGTTTCTGTTTCTGTTTCCGTGGTCTTTTTGGTCTACCAGTCATTCCTTTAGTGAACCCATTGACGTAAGTGCTGAATGTGTGCTTAAAACAAATACGGAAAGAAGCCATGAACTGATGTAAGTACTTAGAATATGAAAGAGAAGGAGAACAGAATGATGTGACCAGGATTTTGCGGTCTACTAGACAATATCTGTTATTGAGCGAGTAAACTTCTAACAGTGTAAGCATGGGGTGATTCTATCTGCCAAGTGATACAATTTGAAGCATATTAAAGTATGATTGATGAGCAAATCAATGATAGACATCAACAATAATGACTCTGACTTTTTAAAAACTTAACGTTTATCATCCTGGTAGGATGGAAGTTTGCCGAAATTCCGTAAGCATGTATTTGAGCAAGTGGATATTCGAACTAAGGTTGTAGAGACAGAAGGAAATGCAATTCTGATGCTTCTGGGTTTGATTCCTTTCTCTAGCTTTTAAAGCACAAAACCAAAATCCAGTCATTAATATAAAATTGTTGGACAACGCAATCTTTTTTCGGTTCCTCTTTTCTTTTTTTCTTTTTCTAAAAATCAATTTGGCAGCAATTCTAGCCCTTTAAGAAATAATATTTTTTTCTTTTATAATGATTTTTTTTTTGGAGTAAAAGTTGACGTAGTTGCTTGAACAGCCACTGGGAAATCAGTCACTAGATTACCCCTGGAAAATCATGGAGCTGTGGAATGTCATCCAGTAAAGTCGCCCGAACTCCATCAGTCTTTTTTGATGCGGGATCATAAAATAAATCAAAGTTTAGGTATGCAGGCAGTGGGGGCCGAGAGAACAGTTAGTCAGGCCTCAGTAATGTCGGGACCTGTAGTTGAGGACCCAGGGACAAGATCCAATTTGAATGTACAGCCAACAGATTATCATTCAGAAAGTGGCAAAGTTGACACAACGCCAACTAAGAATGAGAATAGCCTCTTCTCACGTTCGTTGTCAGAATTATTTAGTAGAAATTGTATGTTTACTTTCCCACGTTTGGCATTCTGTTGCTATAATTAGCCTTCTGTAAAAGTTCACGCATGTCTAGATTGGGCTTCCAAGTTTCTTCAGGGCATTGTTTGCTGTTCTAACTTTCAGCATTGTGTTTTTGGTGCAGTAACATTGTCATCAAATAATGTTCCATCTGACCGTTCCCTTGACACTGCTGCTTCCCACATTGAGGAAGAGGCACCTTTTGAATCTCTTGAAGAAATTGAGGCACAAACCATTGGAAACCTTCTCCCTAGTGATGATGACTTGTTTAATGGAATGACTGAAAAGACGGACAAAATAAATCAATCAAGTGCCGGAGAGGAAGTGGAGGAGTTAGATTTTTTCAGCAGTGTTGGTGGATTGGATCTGGGGGATGATGATTCTGCAGCTCAGAATGGTAATGAATTCCCTGCTTATCCAGGATTCAGAAATGGTTCAACAGCTGGAGAACACCCTTATGGTTTATTCCCTTCCAGAACGCTTGTTGTGAGAAATATAAATACCAATGTTCAAGATTCTGAGATAAAAGCACTGTTTGAGGTGTGTGTTACTTATTCTTTCTCTCTCTGCTATTTGAGGTGTGTGTTACTTATTCTTTCTCTCTCTGCATCTACATGACTATGTGTCTTTTATGGACATTGTACCTGCTGTAAATTATTCATTATTTCATTTTTGCAGCCATATGGAGATATTCATACTCTTTATAAATCTTGCAAGAATCGTGGTTTTGTTATAATCTCCTATTATGATATTAGAGCTGCGACTAAAGCAAAGCATGCGCTTCAGAATATACCATTGATGCATCGTAGACTTGATATTCAGTATTCAATCCCAAAGGTGAGCTTCTAAAGTCATGGTTTTTTTTTTTTTTTTCAATCGTGATCATTTTAGTTATTGGAGTTTCCATTATTTTAGCATCTTTTTTACAAGTTCTATTTCATGATTCCTTGTGTTACGGTTAATTCTGTCAGGACAACCCTTCAAATAAATTTATTAATCAGGGTACTCTGGTTGTTTTCATCCTCGATTCTTCCATATCAAATGATGAACTTCATCAGATTTTTCGTCCATATGGAGAAATTAAGGAGGTAAGTTTGCTACTTTAACATTTGATAATAGAGTATAATGAGTAAGGCATGAATTTAAGTTGTTCCTGCATTGCAGATTCATGAAATCTCACACAGAAGTCACTGCAAATTAATCGAATTTTATGACGTTAGAGCTGCAGATGCTGCTTTTCGTGCATGGAACAAGAGTGATACAGCAGGGAGGCGGATTAAGCTTGAGCCAAGCTATGCTGGGAATTCGAGAAGGTATTGTTCAAGCATATTCCATAAATTTCTCTCTCTCCCTTTCTCTCTCTCCATACCCAAGTAAATCAAGATATCCTGTTTCTGTAGTTAGTAGTCTTAAGGAGAAAGCGCCAAGTAGGCGTTTGTTTTCTCTGCTCAAATATCTAGTAATGTTTATGCTTTTGTATTGAAGTTTCTTTTGCTTGACAGCAATAAGCCAATCCGCTGCTCTAACTCCTCTGTCAACAGTTGGGGCCAAGAGCCTGACTGCTTGCTTACTCTTTGCTGCCAGTGTTTGGGCTGTAGCTGATTTATATCTTCTTTTTAAGCAACCCAGATGTTTCTTTTCATCTTTCACTAACAGCATGTTTCCTGGGTTGCAGCTTGTTGCAACAGATTCCTTCTGATTTTAAACATGATGAATGTGGCCCATTTGTGCAGCAGAATAATCCCTTCAATACTTCAACCGCTGGATTCCCTGGTATGCTCATTGCCAATGGACATCCCACTCATTAAATGTTACTGTCCAGGTTTACTTATAAAGCATTTTTAACAGGAACAGTTCCACGTGGAGGAACTATTTCTAGTGGGATGCCATTCCTAGAATCTGCATTTCGTCATGGAATTTCTTCTAGTGTTCCCAATAGCTTGTCCTCTCTCTTGAGAATAGAATCTCCTGGCTGTCATGCTGGCCTTGCCGAGTCTGGTCACATGCTGGATCAGCTAAAATTTGATGTTCAAGGCACGTTAAAATCACATTCTCATTCCCTTCCTGAGCATGATGGTTTAAAGAGCATAATTCAAAGCATGAATCTTAAGCCACCTGAAAGAATTGATGATGTGCAGTTACACAGAGCTAGTACCAATGGACTCCCTACTGAAATAAATGATGGAGGTTAGTGCAATGGAATTAGATGCAATTCCCTCTTATTCCAACGCATTCTCTGTTCAATTTTTGCCACCTTCTATAAGTTTCGTTTTTCTTGGAAGATAATAATAAAAATATTGAGAAAATGCTCTGAGTAGACATAGGAATTTCACTTAATATGAAAAAAAAAAGGCAATTAGAGCAAAATTAATGTTTCTTCGACAAAAAAATTTTTTTGTTGCTTTTCGCCTTTTTCTACCTTTTCTCCTCATACCTGGCTGAAACATTTGGTTGTAGTTAGTGAAAGCCTTTACTACGACCAAAAGCCAAAACCTATATAAATGCTTGAAAAACTTCAAAGTCTTAGTTGGGGGTAAGTTTCCTTTTAAGTATGTGCCTTCATATGATGCCACCTAATGCTGTTTTAGAAGCAGAAGAATCAAAATGTTCCGACATCTCTTCTTACCGCACTTAGTCAATTTTTTGACTGTATTTGAGATTGTGCTGTAGCTTCATTCATTCTTGAAGATCGAAGTTGGATTTTTGGAAGCCATACATGCTTTCGAGTTTCTCTGGCAATTTTGAATTTGTGTGTGTGTATATATATTAAGTTTTTTCTTCTTCTTCTTCTTTTTTTTTTTTTTCCTGCATTTCAGTTTTCAGATCACCTGTTAATGGAAGCTCTACTCTTCCTGGACATCACTATGCATGGGGTAGCTCCTATCACCCACCTTCTCCAGGTATGATATGGCCAAATTCACCAACAATTGTGAACGGGAATTCCGTGACTCATCCCACAGCACGACTGCCTAAACCTTCTAGACCACCTCCTCCAGTTCTAAGCTCTGTTTTACCTGTAACTAACCACCACGTGGCATCGGCACCAACTGTCAATCGTTCTCTCTGGGAGAGGCGGCATGGTTATGAAGGGGGATCTCCTGATACTGCTGGTTTGCGTTCGAGTTCTCTAGGGAGCTTGAGAATTTCTAATAGCACAGTGCATGCTCTTGTTTCTCCTACCATGTTTTCTCATGTTGCTGGAAAATATTTGGACCTCTCAACTCCTCCAAAAAGTGCAGGATTCCAACAACACCACCAGAGGTCCCCAGGATTTCCTTGCAGGGGTCAAATTAGTCCCGTGAGCAATTCATTTGAATCTCCAAATGAACGTAGTAGGAGTCGTCGAAATGAAGGAAGTATTAGTCAAGCTGACAAGAAACAGTATGAACTTGATCTAGACCGCATACTTCAAGGCGAAGACAACCGAACGACATTAATGATAAAGAATATTCCTAACAAGTATGTGGGGGCACGACTTTTATTATGTCAACATACTTTTTTAAGTGGCCATTCGATTATCGTTTTAGCCTTGTTATTATGAAACATTTCTAGTTGAAGCTAGCAGCTGGTTCTGAAATTGTGTCATATTATTCTAAAATGACTAAACTAACATCTGCAGTGGCTGCCCATGTTGCCTCTGGTTTAAGGTTATAGTTTTAACATCTAGGTCTGGTGGCAATGGCAGGTATACATCAAAAATGCTCCTAGCGGCAATTGATGAACGCCACAAAGGAACTTATGATTTCATTTATCTACCAATTGATTTCAAGGTAAGTGCCTCTTTGTCCAAAATAGATAGCCTATCAACCTTTTTTTCATAGTGCTGATGTTTAGTGTTTTAGGATGGATCAACTCATGTTTATTTTCTTTTCTATATTTTACATTATTCAGCCATTTTTTTTTTGGCAGAATAAATGCAATGTGGGATATGCCTTCGTCAATATGATTGAACCTGGCCAGATAATACCATTCTATCAGGTTAGTTTTTATGTGAGCCTCATGAATTTAACTTGAATTTATGAAGACTGAACCGGATTTTAAAATTTAACTTATGGCAGGCATTCAACGGGAAGAAATGGGAGAAGTTCAATAGTGAAAAGGTAGCATCACTTGCCTACGCCCGCATACAAGGAAAAGCTGCTCTCATTGCACATTTCCAGAATTCAAGCTTGATGAATGAGGATAAACGATGCAGACCCATTCTCTTTAACACCGACGGCCCAAATGCTGGTGATCAGGTATTAATATCTCACTAGCCAGAGGTACTTCAATTCTAGCTTTAGAAATATGTATTTCCTATCTGCTTTGAACACGGTAAAAGATCTGGAAATGCCTGCAGCACGAAATAGTTCCCAGATATCACAATATTCAAACGTGGACAGCAGATTCTTTCCTTTTGGGCGTCTGGTGATAAAAGAGAAGGATAGAGTATATAGTGCAAGTGATCTCATACTGACCCTTTATTTGTCTATAGGTGCCCTTTCCGATAGGGGTCAATGTTCGAACCAGACAGGGAAAAACTAAAACCATCACTCAGGAGGAGAACCAGCAAGGCGGGCAACGGAGTTCGGCAAATGGAGAGGATTCTTCCAAAGGAGATGCTTTATCAGGTTCCGGGAAGGAGTCTGACTAAGTCGGCCAATTTATTTTTTAGGGTACTAACCTAATAGGATTGATTAATTTAAGAAGTCCTTAATCCATCATATTTGGGTGGTGGATTTTATGAAATATACATTTTTATCCTTTTAACATGGGGGTAACATTTCCATGGTTAGACCCGAAACTGATGCTCTTTAAATTCGGAAACTATTACAAAAAAAAGAAGCAAAGAATCTGGTGGAGCTTCAAAATTTTGGATGTCTCGAGTACATAAAAGAGGATAGTTGTATAGAGCTGCTGAGCAATGGAGGGATCTATAACTGAGGGCTTGGAAGGCTGCTTTTAGAAACACCATTTTTCTTTATGCATTCGGTGCTCACTGTCTGATGTATGCTTCGTTGTTGGGCTTTTTATCCCATCTGTAATTTGTTGATATACACAAAAGCCAGCAATTACTGTATTCAATAATTTTAAAGTGATACACTGATGATGCTTCGGTTTACTATCTATTATTATTGGGAAACACTCGTCTCTCTTTAACTTTTGCCAAATTATATAACAACATGAATTTCCATTAAATAAATGCTCCCTAGTGACTGTTTGTATATAGCACTACAAGTTCGCTATTTATGCGCTGCACCTGCGTTAAAGTTCAGTCTATCTTCTCTGAAGTGTCTATATCAATGATTGGTACTAGTTTTAGGTGCCAGGTTTTCATGCTTCAACCAATGGCTATTATCTCCCACAAATTCGGAACTATATATATATATTTAAACATCCCTCTGATTGCGCTCATTGTTGGCGAATCTTGCAAGTTAATCTTTAGAATTGATGGTTACAAACTGCTGCACGGTTCCAAACTCAATTAAACAAGGAATGGCTTAAGCTATTCGCCATACGAAAAACATCTGCCATCTGAATTCATGATGATGTTAAGAAAATGACTCTAAAAATGGATCTGCAAAATTTATAGGGCCATAAGCGAAAACATCTATTTCTGGGTAAAGCTCAATCAAACTCTTGAACTACTTCCACAATCGACAACCACAGAAACCAGTTATAATGCTGGTTTAATTTTGCTCACAACTTGAGCGCAACTACATCAGCATGCTTGGACATCTGCTACTGTTCCCAACTCATCCAAAACTAACAGCTGCAAATTTGCAGATCTGCGATACCGTTTTATATGGATATGACAGATAGTCTTTTTTGGGGACAAAAAAACGGAGTTTTTCCCTTTCATCAATGCAATTCCATAAAGACGATCTAAGACCACAAAACCTGCTCATTCTATAAATTGAAATCAATTGTCCTCCCATCTTCTCGGGCAAACTGTCACTCGTGTCCCCATTTTTACAGTCACAAGCATTTGAACTTTTGGAACAAGCTACAGCATATATGAAATTAACTTAGGCCTTTTAACATACAACACTATAGTTCCTGCCATTAGTCAGTTTTACCATCATAGCCCCCATTTACCAGGAATGTGTTGATAACCTGCAATATATGCAAAAAAAAGAAGAAAAGAACTACCATCAAAATCCTTCAAAAACGTTTACTTAACAATTTAATTGTTACAGAGCAACCATTGTCATCAGCACACTGCTAAATTTTACAAAAAAGGAATCCGTAGCTTCTGAGGATGCTTAAACTGGAGATGTTTCAACAGTGTTTCCTCATCTTGCATTAACAGGAACATAATGAAAACCCCCTCACACCACACACACACACACACACTAATGCAGTGCATTGTCACTAGATAAATGCAAAGTTGTCTTACCAGGTTAGGTAATCACTTTGGATAGAGAATGTCATAGTGACCTGGACGATAAAGTAGGGTGATAAAGGGACTCGTTGTCATGGAACCACCACTAGTAGAATGATCAGTGCCGGCAGGAATAAAATCATGATGATTTACGCTAATACCAGCTGTATCGCAAGAACTGCGGTCAAGGTATACAACGCGAATTGGCACACCCAATGCATCTGATAAGGCCGTAATGTGCACGTGGTCACTCTCTTCACCCATAGGTTCCACTGATGACTTGCAAAACTAGTACCAAAACAGAGAGTACAATATGGGCAATCCAATTTCATAAAAACATAAACCCCATAGCAAAACTTCAGAAATATATAAAACTATATTTCCACAACACTAATCAAGCCACCAAGCCCAGGCATTATAGCAACCAAACAAGCAGAATTGGTGATTCAAATATAAACCCTTGATGACCAATAGTCCAATACATGGACAAATGTACATGACATATGAATAGTTGCTGTTCACAGGCTCATAACCGCCCTAATTTTCTTTTGGAGTTTCAGGTCCATATTGGAAAGAATAAAATAATGAAAGGAGAATTCCACAAATAAAACTGTAAATATTAATATTCAACAAACCTGTTCTACCGTTGTACTTGCCAAGCCCATTATAAATGGTTCAAAGAAGTCAGAGCGTTTTCGTATTTCACCAGAAGTAACAAATCTGAAAAACATGACAACTATCCAACAAATCTTGTTACTAAACATATTCATTTAGGAAGAGAAGTTACCTGCTGATAGCATTAACTGGCTAAAATCACTCACCATAGTCTGATATGGACTGATCTCGACTCCTATTTATAAGTTCCTCATGACTGAAAATATAAAAATAAAAATAAGTTCGTTGTCCATATTGAGCAAAAAAAGACATTAATCATGAATAATTGAGGCTAGATATGTTATAGCGTATAGTTGCTTTGTGTTAGCTTGTAACAAGGAAAAGCATGCTTGAGATGAAGTACATAGAATGGAATTCAAGGAACTAAGGTAAATGCACTATCTAAAGTAGTTAATGTAGATACCTTATTGATGTTTCATTTCCTTGAAGGACACAGTCCAACTGCTCCAAGAATAACTGGCAATTTAATTATCCCATAGAATTAATGCCAATTTGTGAACAGTAAAGGGCCAATGATACTATTATAATAAGCATAAAGCATTTAAGTCATTGAAATATTTCTATTCCAATAATAGAGTGGAAAGCTGAATGGAATAGTGGACTTCACTAGTTCAATCATCTTAAAGAGATTGAAATACTGTCAGCAAGTAACTTGCCCTAAAAATCTCAAATTGGAAAAGAATGTATTCAGAAGTTCCTTGTATGCTGAATGGTGGCAATCAGAAAAACAACATTACAACTTTGAGAGACATTCAAATCCATGTATGCCATCCCAATTCAAGTAAAAATTCACAGATCTACCATTCCCCAGAAAAAAGCACAACTAAAAGATCAGCACAACACTCTTACTTTGGTCCAGTGAATAAACAGATAAACAGAACTTCAAACCTAACATAGTTATAGCCATATCCAGCCTGTCATGTAAGATCACGATTCCATTTCCTTGAATCAGTTATCCTAGGCGTGTCCATCAACATTGGTCCTAATACTTGCCATCTGACTGCTTTACTTAGGGATACCAGCATTATAATAATAAATGAGTAGGTAAACTATCCAAAAAAAGATATAATAAAAAGTGTCTCGTATAATAGTAAAATGCACACAATTGGTTTACCGCAAAAAAATCCTCAAAAGTAAAATCTGCATAACCCAAAGTCTGAAGCGTTTTCCTACATTCTTCCACATTAGCTTTGATACGATCAACTTCTGCATGGTCTTGGGTTTCCAGAATATGCTCCTATTCAACAAACCAGAGCGTAATAAATTACGACACCAAACTCCTGTGAACAAGAAATATCGAGGAAGCAACCAAATATAAAAGAACCAGAAGACTTATTTTTAGACGCATACAAGATATGAAAACATGAAGCTTCTAAAGAAGCAGTTTCCATCTCCACGCGTTCGCCTCATGGCAACATACTGCTGCGAGAGCACCTAAACAAAAAGCCATAAGAGATACTAGTTGATGGACAGGCATTACTTGACCACGCAGGACAACCAATAGAAATTATATATATATATATATATAAAGTGAAAGCAAAAGCAAGGCCAAAAAGAAAAGAACCTTTATCTTCTGGAGCAAAATAGGGCTTCCTGATTCATATTCAGCTGCTAATGCCGAAAGAGGCTCCTGAAGTTTAACAAGTGCTTCGATTAATTGTTCATTTTATTATAACTAAAGTTGCATTCTGACTAATTTGCAACATAAGCACAAAAAGAAAAAAAAATTAAAAACAAAGAAAGGGATGAAATAAAAAAAAAAAAAGGAAAGAAAACCTTGTCGCCGAGGAAAAGAATTTTATCGGCTTCGACGGAGCGAATAGCAGAATGTTGTTGCATGATATCATCGTCCCCGAAATTGGTCCATTCTTCAAATTCAGAAACCGTAGCCTCCTTCGCATCTCCATCCACTAATTGCCCCTCCTCCTGATTCTGTGTCTTCCTCTCTTTCTCCATTTCTCCATCCGCCAACAGCGCCCCCTGATTCTGCATCTTTTCTCTCTTTATCGACGCAGAAATCAAATTGGAAAAAAGAAAAATCGAAGTCAAAGAAGAGCGGACGATTCCGATTTCAAAGACGAGTAATACTGATGATAGTGTAAAGAAAAAGAGCAGGAAAGAGGAAGCGTGGGGTACCTGAGGATCAAGGATTGGTAACGGTAACTCGGTAAGTGGCTCTCTGAGTCTGTGATTTGATCCAGAAAGTAGCAACCGCTTTTTAATAAACAATGGGGATTTTGATTGATACGACCCAACTTCACCTTGCCTTCTTCGGGTTTTATCTCATTCGTGACGACTATTCTCTTTGCTATCTAGATTACATAATATATGTTTTGCTGCGGTAAAAAGTATATATATATATTTTCCTTTAAATTTGTCTCTTTTGTGGGGACAAAAAGGCGTAAATTATCTAAAAATCGGAGGTTTTAGTTTTTCTGATTAATTGCGATTTTATTATAAAAATTGAATGAAAACTCCAAAATTATCCATATAATCAACTTCTGGATAATAATAATAATCTAATTTTTCTTGGTTTTGATTATAAGATTGAGAGCATAAAAATTGGAAATGCAAATGACATGAAAAATTTATTAAAGAAGAGATATTGGAATTTGCTGCAGTTTGTGATCAAAAGTTGATTGAGAAGTATGCGGCCCAGGGCTTAGTCTCACATTTCGGCAAGTAAACTACAGAGGAATAGGTTCAGATACATCAACTTGGGCCTGGCTGACTACAGATCAAAGTTTCAAATGCAAAATGTTCACACCTGACTTTTTCCTAACTTCTGTACACCAAATTCTTCCATGAAGAAAAAAATAAAAAAGAAAAAAATACTATGTAAACAAGTATATTCTTGATTATTACATATATTCTAACCTAGCTAATTTGGTTATTTCTATATTTCATCTGATAAACGAATGTAATTATGAAAGTGAATTCAATCCCAACCGGCTCAAAAACCCAACTACCAATTGGGTTGGACTAGGGCCATGTGTTTCTCTCCAGCTCCAACCCATCTCAACTCCTCTATTTTTTTTGGGTGCAAAATCCATTGCAATGAATCAATGACAAACTGCTCAGAAATGAAATTAAATTTAATTAGACCAATAAACTTTTTTTCATTAAGCAACCAAACATGAAAGTGGTTAATGAACTACCAAAACAAAAATTCGGAAGCTGAACTGTTTATGGAATGGAAATAAGATTTTCTTTTAAATTCATAGAAGAATCGTACCAAACTTAATGATTAAGGATAGTATTAAGGTCAGGACGATTAGGAAACATTGAATTCAATGCATTAAGTATTACTCCAGTAATTAAATAGCATATAAGTGGTCAAAGACCTTAGTTGACTGTTAGTAATTTTTATTTTTTAGCTAAAACGTCACTTTTCCCCCAACTCCCCTTTGTGTGTGTGTGTGTCATAGTCAAAGTAAAAGAGCCACGAAGTCAACAGGAATCCTTTATAAAAGCCGGTTTAAGGTCAGACCTATGCCTATATATATATATTGAGAGGTTAACACTAGATTATAGTCTAGTGGCTTGAATTTATCCACACCCATATATAAGATTTTACCACCATTTTCTTACATAATGTATGAAATGCTATTATCGTTATTAGAAATTGATTGAAAATTCTTAAATAACATCTCAATATCTTTATTAAATATCATCAAAATCAAATTATAACAGTGCCTATATATATACATACATATAGAAGAACTGTTACGCTTAGGCCCAACACCATTGGCTCTCTGGACCATTCACCCACTTTAACTTGGCACCGCCCAAGCCCTATATATATAGGATTTCATCTACAAATAGCAAATTAAGTTTCTGAATCATCTGATTCTGTCTCCTTTTGTTTTTTCTATGCATAAAATTAAGCACACTAGAGTATACGAATGAATACGAACAAAGAAAAAATCTAAAATTTTCGAAACAGTTTAACTACACCTATAAATAAATTTTTACTTTAAAAAGTTATCTCAAACTTATTAATATACTCGGTACATTTTACTTCGAAACCAGTAAAAAAAAAAAAGAAAAGGTCTGTTTTTTATATATATAAGATTCATTCAAATTAATTATTTTGTGATGAACTGGAAGGATATTAAGTGAAGGTTTCAAAAAAAAAAATGATAATTATGAGCCCATTTTATTTAATTTTTTTAAAAAAATAAAAGCAAATAAATAATAATTAAATGAAAATTAGAATAAAGTTGCCACCTAAACCTATTTTCATCCCTTTTCTTTGGCATGAATCAGCATTAATAGGACTCAACTTCAATTTGTAGCACTTGTCAATGTAAAAAGTCCTACGAGTTAATTTATTTTGAAAGGGTTCGGAGGGCTGTCATATCATGTGCAATAAGTGCAACAATTCTTTTGTCCTCATCTCGTCTGGGAATAAAAATCAAATACTATCCTGCGTACTACTGCTATTTAATTTAGCATCCTCAACACCTAATTAATGCAACCTCTGTCCATATTTCCAGCTATTTAGACGTTTGAAGCCTCATCAATTTCACCGGCTTTGTAAAATGCATCATTTTCCCTTTAATTATTTACCGTTGTTTTTCAAA
>CANXYI011356377.1:0-13188 GCA_948208565.1 Hura crepitans | reverse complement strand
TAGCTATGAGGCCCAGTTAATTTTCACAACCCAGATATGAAAATGAGAGAAACAGAACCTGACAGAAATTTAGGCGACAACAAACGAGGAAGAAAAGCTTCAAACCAAAGCTGTCCAGCCTCCAACTTACTGGGAAGACGTCGAAACTGAGGAAATTCTGTCAAGAAAACCGATCAGAAAGCACCCAGAGCCTCCATGCTCCACCACGCACCGGCGCATGAAGAACAGGGCCGAATCTCTCGGCAGTGTGTGAAGCCCACGCACTGGTCAGATGGCCACTGGATTTTGGGGAGCCGTCGAGTTGATCCTTCCGCTCCTCCCTCTAGTGGCTGTGACGTTATTGTAGTCTTGGAACAAAAAGCCCAAGACCCACAGTAGCCAAAAAAAACCAGAAAAGAAAAATACACCCCAAAAATAAACCCAAAAAGTAGAGAATTGCCAAAAAATAAACCCAGAAAAACCAGAGTTTCAAAGCTCTGATACCATGTAATCAGTAGAAAACAAGAATTGATTTCTACTTATTTTGTTCAAGAGGAATACATCTATTTATCCATGTAATAGATTGACTAACTAAGGAAACAAATCATAAAATTAAGAACTAATCACTAAAACTAATCCTATGATTGTGGTAATTAATCCTATGGTTATGGCAATTATATATTTTACAACTTTTACATATCTTAGCTGTGATTCTACAGCTAAGCATATCTTCCAACATCCCTTTAGTCCACTCATTCAACGCCTTTAAAGTGGCCACGCTTTTTATTGACCACATTTTCAAACTCCATGGGATTCCATAGACTATTGTTTCTGATAGAGATAAGGTCTTTACTAGGTTATTTTGGCAAGAATTAATGAAAAACCTTGGCACTAAACTCTTATGAGCTCTGCTTATCATTCCCAAACTGATGGACAGTCTGAAAGGCTTAAAAGATGCCTCGAATGCTACCTCAGATGCATGATTTTTTATCATAGTTACACCCCCCTGGGTTCTGCGATCTAGTTCATGCATCCCAAAACGTGGGACATGTGCATACCAATATGCCTGGGAACACGAATTAGTTCATCATAAGCGACAATCTGGAAGACAGCAATTGGCATGCGAAAGGGGAGAGAAAAATGAAGTGAATTTTCTGCAGCAATAAAGGATTTGGGGATTAATTTTCTGTTGAAGGCAATTAATGAAATCAGGGATTAATTTTCTGCAGCAATAAGGGATTTGGGGCTGCTATTAATGTGAGGAAAAAAAAATAAACAGTGGAAAAAGAAGGTTGAAGACGATGGAAAAATGCATGCTGCTGCTGAGGATTGATGAACACAAAAAGAAAAGGTTGAAGAAGATAGAAAGAAAAGGTTAACGACAATGGAAAGAAAAAAAAGAAAAAAGGGAAAATCTTTTTATAAAAAGATTTGTTAAATTTTAATTTTTTTAATTTTTCAGTTTGAGATAAGAATTAAATTTTTTTAATTTTAATTTTTTTTTACCCCTTTTAAGTACTGTTTTAATGTACTTTGATCTGTTCCAAGTTTTAAATGTTCTAGTTATAATTTAATTAGAGAACAAAGTTGTGTTATTGTGTTTATTATATTTAATGTTTATATTGTTTTATTTAAACTTTATGACCATGACAATGACATTAAAAATTTATTCTTTCTCATCAAATAAATTAGAACATCATTAATTTCTACTAAATGACCCAAACTAAAGTACCACAATCCCAAAGAACGTACTATCCCAAAAGAGGGTACCAACTAAACCTATCCCTAGAGTACCAACTCAATAGCTAAATAACGTACCACGTATCCATCCCTATACCATAACCCACTACATATCACGAATTTGGTAACCATGCTTTTTATAAACCTAAGCTGTGGAGTCAATGGCTGGGTCTCGCAGAGTATTGGTATAACACCACCTATCATTCAGCTATTAAGATGAGTCCTTACCAAGCAGTTTATGGCATTCCTCCTCCTCTGCCATTTGTTCCAACTGACTCCGTCAATGTAGCTGAAGTACTAGACTTTCTAATAAGGAAAGTTAGATTGACTTCTTTCCTAAAAGAGCAACTAGCCTACTTTCAGAACAAGATGCAGTATGCTGATAAAAGGAGTGAAATGCAATTTCAAGTAGGAGACAAGTGTATCTCGAACTTCAACCCTACAGGCAATCCTCTTTGGCTGTCAAAAAGTCATTAAAACTCACTACAAAGTACTTTGGGCCTTATCAAGTTACAGAGAGAATTGGAGAGGTTGCTTACAAACTTTAACTTCCTCCCACATGTAGAATTCATCCTGTTTTCCATGTTTCCTTGCTTAAACAGAAGATTGCCTCTGCTACTCCAGCTCAGACCACTATTCCTCCTACGTTAGATGGGGAATTTCTAATCCTTCCAGAAAAAGTTCCCAATACAACAACTATTCTGCAGAGGGATACACATGTTGATCAATTACTAATTAAGTGGAAACATCTGCCATCCATTGATGCCACTTGGGAGGACAAACACTTTGCTAAAGCTCAATTTCTACGGTTTTTCCATTCTTGGAGACAAGAATGTGCTAAAGGAGGGAGCATTGTTACATACAAAAAGAGAGGGCTAAAATAGTAATTGCACTATTAGTTAGTTATTTCTATTACTGACTAATTGTACTGAAATTTAGCAGAGATTGCAAGGGTTGCTCATGCATGTTTGGCTGTTTATACAACTTAGCACCCTATCTGCCATATCTATGTATAATTCTCCCTTTTGAGACCACTAATAAGAATCATAATATTTCTCTTACTTTATCTGTTTCTATCTTTTCTCTCTCCTCTGTAACTCTTTCTCCTCTACTCTTCTAAATTCTCTAATTTCTAATTCCTGAATCCATAGTTAGGAATTCTATTCCTAACAGTAGCAATACAAATTATCAATTTGTATGACATGGCTACAATTATACACACACAATTCAATGTTGTTCTGTTGTTCCGGTGTTTGACAGTTAATGCATGCCTTAAATATCCATATCCACACCAGGACTACTGTCCAAGTACATTGATGATGCACAATAGTCACCACTTCCACCTCGACAAGAAATACTTACCCTGTCCATCACATATTGGTGGAAGGCATCCACAAAATGAAGGAGTTTCTGCTCAACTAACCAGTGATGTTTGTGGTTATTTGCCGATGTTCCTCTACCCTGGAAAGGAGGATACAGATGATCGAGTTATGAGTTACTGGCTTTGTAATTGAATGCATGACATTCTCCAACAATAAAGAATTGCCCTTAAACCTATTTCCCACTTTTTCAAAGGAAGCGACATATCTCCTCTAATAAGACAATATTAAGTGCCCCAGTCAATCAAATAAGAACAGCATCTTAACAATGAAAATAATGAAATGGGCAAAATAACCTTCCACATCCACCTCCTGGCTTTGTCGAGTGCAAATTTGGCACGCTTGACCTTCAGCAAAAACTTCGTCACCTAAGATGGACATAAGACAGTTAAAGAACAAAAAAAGCTCTATGGCAACAGCTTCAACACAAGTCAAAGTGAAAAGAAATACCTGGTTATACTTGTTAATTGCCTCCGTATTAGCAATAAGTTCAAGTGGCCATGAGACCTGTCACAAGTTTTACATAATTCTAGTAATGAAGAAAATTGTATTGATATAAATTCAAGCCTCTTTAACCATATAACAGACCTTGTAAGTGAATTTAAGAGAATCAAGACCTTCAATTCCAAAGTTGTGTGGACGACTTTTACGAGGTGTTGAGGTATGGCTTGGTGTAATAGGAAGCTCATCACCATCAAAACCAGGATTCCTAGAGATGGACACAAACAATGAATCTGGAGCACTTAGCAGCATGCTATCAGCTGAGTTTCTGATGGATTCCTGATGTAGACAAGGACACACCATAAAATCATACTTAGGCATGTTACATTAATAATGATTCATATATGGTTCTAAGTAGAGACAGGCAGGTAGTTCTTTGCACTCATCATGATAGTCAATGCACTGATCGAGTATAATACAGTAACAAGCTCTCTGTTGGAAATGACCTTAGTACAATTTTCTATTGGGAAATAGAATCAGAAAGAAGTGTCAATTTAACCACATGCAAGGTCAAACGCCTAAATTAATTTAATTATTGCACCTGTAGTATCAAGTTTAGCTCAAAATCATCATCCCAGGTTTCTGCCTTGTCTAGCTTACTAAAGATCACAGTCAAAAAGTGTTGCAGAAGATCACCTGATAAATTGCGTAATCAATATATGTCAGTGATAACTGAACCTAACAAGTATATGCAAATCACAGATTAGACATTCAACATTCAAGAAGGTACCTGAACCTAACAAGTAAATGGCACGTAAAATTGCAAGCTCATCCATCAAGCTCCAATCTCTCATCAACTTTGACAATACAAGCTGCCCAACGTAGTCTACCTGCAATTGTAAAAGAAGCACGTATTGGAAAAGCTCATAGCATAACTGCCACCAAGGAAAAATTATCATCCGATAGTTTTAGCAATTTACCTGCTTTTTGATGTAGACATTTAAGCATTCCTGCATAATAACCACAGGAAGTGGCATAATTTTCGGTTCAATATTTTGAATCCAGCTAAGAACTCTTGATGCAAGAGTGCTATTCTTCTGAACAGGCAAGAGTTCTGATATACGCATGGTATCCTGTTTTTAAATTACATGTACTATTCAAAAACAACAATCAGGAAATCCTTAAGAGGAACATATTTCGATCAGAGAATACCTGAAAGAAAGGAAGAATAGTTGGGAAAGGAAACAAGACTTCTAACTGCTTTTTATCATCCTGTGAACAAACATACTCAGATTCACCAAAATGAAAGCCAAAAGCATAATCAGTTCCTTTAACTGCAGAAAACAGCCCATTCTCACGACCAAATACAGCTTTTCGTAAGACCTCATCATTTAAAGATGGTAGATAAAAACTTTTAGATAGGTTCAAAAGTTTCCAGGAATCTTTGTGCTTATCAAGTAAGCTTTGGCACACAGTAACTACTGGATTTTCTGAACAAATTGATATTTGAAGGGGCAACTTGTTCTTTACATCCATACTCATATGACCTTCTCTAATTTCAGAAAAGTCAATCCCATCCCTTTTTTCAGATTCCACATCAGGCATTTTTTCATGAGACACTTTATCAACAAAGACCTTGTTACGAATGTTCTTTGAGCATTCTGGCAAGCTTTCATCATTCCAACTCCACATCTTTTCCCTAATCATTTCATATGCCAAAGTTCGGACAATCTCAGATTTGCATGGATTGTCTAGTAATAGATATCTAGAGCTGTCATCACCATGGACTATGAGACCTGATACCGATAGACAGAAAATCTCAGACAAAGTTAACCCTTCTGTTCTCTGTTGGCAAATATTTAAATCAATATCATCCTCTGAACCTCCAAAATCATTAATTCTACTTTCGATACTTCTGGCAGATACCATTAAGGATGAAATAGGGACATGGCGAATCAACTGCAATGATTTTCCAGCAGAAACAATGGACTTCGCAACATTCTTGATAAACAAAGGACATATTTGACATTCCTTGTTCCTGTGATCTTTTTCCTTCATAGAAATCAATAAGAAAAAAAAAAAGACAAAAAGTCATTTTCCTCTATTTCCTTCTTGTTATTTGCTAAGGAATTAACAATACTGCAGAATGCCCAACATCAAACTTCCATAGTTTTACCTGTCTTAATTGATAGCTCTTCTCCCAGAACTCAGACTCATCAACAGAGATTCCTCTGTTAGCATAAAAGAACATCTATAGAGAGTATAATGATAGAAAGCAAAGTGTCACTTCATATAGATAGCACATCCTTACTATTTTAATGCATTTAGTCAATATAGACATTGTTATCCATCAAAAACAAATGCATTGACCCCAAAGGCGACAACCATTAAGAATTTCCTAAAAGGATTGATGCAAAGGATTTCAAGAAAACAAATGTTAGGAACTACAGGTTGTTTTACAAAACATCTTTCAATTGCAGCACCAAGAACATTTTCCAGAAGAAATGTTTTGTTTTAAAATCTTAGAGTCCTTGGCATAAATATGAAAACCAACTAGGTCTTTTTTTAGATTTTGGAACACAGTAAAGAAAGCTACAACTTCAATTACCTCCTCAAAAGGATCATATAATGTTCCTTTGAAAAGCCAGGAATCAAGACAATCAATATATGGTAATAAACTTCCAACAAGAATATGAAGCACCATCAAATATGCTTCCTCCTGAAATTAGTCGAATGGAGTTAGCCAAAGAGACCACAAGAATTTGCAAAACAAGACTAATGCAAAGAAAATAGTCACAACCTCTCCACCTTGGACAAGACAAACTTCATCCAATTTCTTGTAAAGATAGTCCAGGATGTGAACAGCAATTTCAGAGGCTGGAATATGCGGACTAGGCTCAAAATACACTCCGGGAATGGCTCCATACACTATTTGCAATAAGCATTCAGCACCTGAGCAAATGCTAATATCAATACAATTCATCAGCAAATTTTACCAAAAAAGAAGAAACAACAGCCCAAAACAAACTTCAGCATCAAATAAGATAACAGAGTACATAAGTGAAAGGATGAAATGACAACAACGTATAGTCTACCCCTTAAACCCGAGGAACAATAAGTTGAAGAAATTCAAAGTTCAAGAACTTTAATATAAACCTGGATAAAGAGCTTGACAATCCCAAGAGGGTGTGAGTGATTTCAACATTGGAGTTGCACAATTTCGTCTCTTCCTTTAAAGCAATATTTCTCAACCTCTGCAAAAGCACAGTAATCAACAAAATCCCAAAACAAATACTGGCATTCGTAACATTATAAGTAAGCTCCAAATAGTGAAAGATTCATCCGCAAACCTCAAGCCGTTGAGAAACAGAACAAGCAAAGGCCCTTAGAGTAGGCACATTGCGCTCCATCTTCAATTGATTGACATAAACTTGAACAAGTTGTAGACAAGTGGCAGAGTACAAAAACTGATTGAGAAGATTATGAAGGCTTGTAAAGGAAAGATGAGTCACATAAATCCCATTTTTGGCAACACGAAAACTCTGTTCAATTTCGTCCCAATAAAAAATTGAACTGGACAGACCTTGCATCATTCGCAGCACACATCGCACAATCTCCATTTCACTTGTTTTTGTTGAGGACATAATCGGCGTAGCATAATGCAGCCCATCCCCAAGAACTAAAGATGTTTTTGTCCGGGCAGACATGGGCACCTGAAAGGAGCGATCAGGAGAAAAGGTAAGGAAATTGATGATATGTGAGGATCACATGTACAAAATAGCGATGAAAATCTGAGTAAATTCACAAAATTTCAACTTTAGAATTGATTTGAAAGACAAAACTAAGCCTCCGCTCCTACTTTTCAATTTTCTCCTATCCCTTCCGATCGGGCTTCTCTTCAACCAACATCAAAGTCTGACGCTGATAGAGGTTTTTTTTTTTTTCCGAAAAGAGAGTTCTTATTTTCTTTTATGTTTGGTCGAAGAGAGAGTTAATTTAAAAGAAGGGAATAAACTAATTTTTTTTTATTTTTTTACTTTTTTATCTTTTTAATATTTAATTTTTCTTACGTTACTTTTTTTTATTTAATATTATCAAAATTAGACCCTCGTTGGATTTGATATATAAAATTAAATCTTGAATAATATTATATTAAAAAAATCATAAATACAAGTCAAATTTTCTAGATTCAAATCATGCCAAATTTTCATTTTTTTCTATTGTTTAATTATTTTTATCTATATTTTTAACACTAATTTATACGTCTCGAGATTAAAGGATATAAAAAGAAAGAAAATATAGAAGATAGAAAATAAATTCAAGAATGCAAAATCATAAATTCATGCATGAACAAATTTCTGATGTACCATATCAAATTAATTTGTAGGTACATAGCATACTTATGAAATGCGCGAGAGGTAGTGAAATCAGAAATGAATTTTTGAAATTTTAAGATTTTTGTCAAAGAACATGAGCCAAGTATGCGTTCAATCCATTATTAGTGAAACCAAAAATGAATTTTTGAAATTTCAAGATTTTTGTCAAAAAAAAAAATAAGCTAAGTATGTGTTTGGCTTAGATTTTGCATGAAGAGGGTGTTGAACGATGCATGTTGGTAATCCCAATAATTAAAACTGCAGCAATAGTTTAAGTACGAGTGGAAATTTAAGAGGATGCTTTTGGGTTTTGCTAAGTTTTGGCCCCACTCAGAAAGATGTAAGACCTTTATGATTTTAAAGACGAAATAGGCGGATTCTTTTTGGTTTGTGCTTTTGAGAGGGTATCTTTGAAGGTTGCCGAGCCAGTAGTTTCAAGAATGGCTTTATAGTAGTTTAGAGTTTTTGTGAGATCCCATGGTTTATAAAACCATATTTTTCCAAAAACATTTGTAATGATTTACAAATGATTTGTGTTAAAAAAAAAAAAACCTTCTTCAATGGTAATGATTTTTTAAAAATGAGTTTTCTCAAAATATTCTAACCTAACCTTTTTTAAGGAATCAGGTTGAGTCAAAATAATTTGAAAATCATTTTAAGATAAAATAATTTTTGAAAAATCCTTTTGGAGAAAGGGTTTTTAAAGAGGAAAATTCTCCTTTCTCGAATGTTTTTAAAATAAGTAAAGGGGTAATACCCTTGCAATCTTGTGAGGAAGATTGTGTTTCCTGTTTTTTGAGTTCCTCCAAGGAGATAGGAATAATCTCTTAATTTTTGAACTTGTGAGTATATTCAGGGCTTTCTGGATTGCCATAATTAGATTCTCCTTTCTCAAATGTTTTTAAAATAGGTAAAGCGATAATACCCTTGCAATCTTATGAGGAATATTGAATTTCCTATTTTTTGAATTCTTCCAATGAGATAGGAACAATCTCTTAATTTTTGAACTGTGACTATATTCAGAGCTTTCTAAATTGCCATAATTAGTTTCGATAATTGGGATAGGGTTTCTATCCATTTCTGTACTTGAGACTCTTTAGAGTATTCAGTTTCTGGCTTTGAGACAATTACAACGAATGATCTAATTTTTTGAGCTGTGGATGGTGGCTAGAGCTTTTCTGTTTCTAGTTTTTTGGTTGATTTATTTTTTGATTTTTTGGGCATTTTGAAGAAATTTCCTTATTAAGAAATTGGGAATAAAATTATTATCTCCTTTGATGTATTTTATATCAAAATAAAAAATACTTAAAATAGCTTGCCATCCGACAAAAAATTATTTTGAGCAATGTTTTGAACATTTTTTTGCCAGACTTCTTTTGTCAATTTACAATCATTATGAAGTAAAAACTTTTGATTGAGTAAATCATTTTGAAATTTTGTAATGCATATGACAATTGAAAGAATTTCTTTCTTTGTAGTAGAATTTTTTTTTGACAATCATTCCAATATGCATTAGTGAATCTAATTGCACATTCCCGCCCATTTTTGAACTTGTTTTAGTACACCACCATATCATATTTCTGAGGCATCGATCTCTACAATTTTGGGGAATGATGGATTGGTTAGGTGCAAATAAGATATTTTCTGGACATGGGTTTTTATAAGCTGTACAATTTTTGTGTGATCTCTAGGCCAAGGGATAGGATTTTTCTTTAGTCTATCATGAAGCGGTTTGGCTAGATGGTTTAGGTTTTAATAGAAATTAAGAACATAATTTAGGCTTCAAAGAAACCTTTGTATTTGAGTTTTATCCAAAATTTTATCTGAAAATTTGTTTGCAAATTCTAAAGACCTTTTATTAGGAACAATAGTGCCTTTTAAAATGTAATGGCCTAAGAATCTGATTTTTGTTTGGAATAATGACGTTTTTGTTCTTGAAACAACTAAACCATTTTTCTTTGCTATATAGAAAAATGTTTTTAGATATTTGAAATGTTGATCAATGGAATCAGAAAAAAATGAGAACGTTATCAATATAAACAATGTAGAATTTTGAGTAAGGGTTAAAAATCTCATTAATGATTCTTTAGAATTTTGAAGGAGCATTTTTTAATCCAAATGGCATGACAGTCCATTCATATTGACTGAATGGAACTATAAAAATAGTTTTATACCTATCTTTTGGGTTAATTTAGACTTGCCAAAAACCATATTTCATGTCAAATTTTGAAAAGAACAATGCATAATGCAATTTTTGCAAAAGATCCCTTTTATTAGGAATGAGATATCTTATCCATCTTAAAGCCTTGTTCAAAGGCTTGTAGTTTATAACCAATCGAGATATGTCTCCATCTAATTCAGAAGCTTGATTGACATAGAAAACTACATAGCTCCATGGTGATCATGATTTTGTTATGAGACCTTTTGACTCAAGATCTTGTATTTATTTTTTGCAATACTGCTCAAGATCATGATTCATTTGAATAAGTATTGCTTTTTGTTGAGAATATGTTTTTCAAAAAAATCATTTTCATATGGTAGAACAACCATATGTTGTTTTCTATTCCAAAGAGCATTTGGCAAATCAACCCAAATTTCTTTTTGAATTTGATTTTGAATTTTTTTATTTTTTCTTAGAGAAAGATTTTTATAATTGTTCTTCAATTTTATGAAAAGATATAGTTTGTTGTAAAAATACTTACTATTTTTGTTTACCTTTTAGAACACAGTTATTCTCATTTTCATAAATTGAACATGCCTTTATGAGGTTGAGATTTCTTGTCTTTGGTTTCTCAATGAAAGGAAAATCAATTTTGTTTACTCTAAAGGATATGCAACCATGTTTAATAGTTTAGGGAGTAATCATTTGTATGAATGGTGTCCTTAAGATTATATTATAATACAAGTCTTTCATGAGAATAAAAGGAGTTTTGATGCAAAGATTTTGGGTAGTTATAGCTAGTTTAGTTTTATATGTGAGAACCATTTTTGTTTTGTTTGCAACAGTTACGTTTGCTTGTGATTCTTTATAGTATTTTTGAGGGACAATGCTTTCTCTGATGTAGTTTAAATCTACACCAGTATCGAAGAGGGCAATGGTCTTAATTTTGAAGTCATATGGGAAAATGAGAGTAATATGGATGAGATATTTTTGGGAAGTAATTTCTCTTACAAGAAAGAGAAATCTTTTGGGATGGATTTTTGTTTTTGAAGGACTTAAACAATTTTTGTTGGGACAGTTTCTTTTGTTTCAAAACTATTTTCTGTCAGAATACTAGTTGCTAGAGTTTGCAGAAGTTTTGAGTCATTTTCTTTCTTTTCTTGGAGAGTTTTAATTTTTGATTTTATGGTTTTTAGCTCTTCTTGAAGAGTTTGGCAAGTGTAAATGATTTTTTCTTTCATATGATAGAAGTGAGACATAGGTTTTTTGAGGCAAAAGAGTGGGTGTTGATATTGAAAAGATATATGATGTTGTCTCGAAGGACTTTACCAATTTCTTTAGATATTCTTTTTGGATTTGTGGATTTTCTATTTGTTTTATGACTTCAAGGATGAAGGTTTGGTCTTTTGTGAGCATGTTTATGCTTTTTGAGCTTTCAAATTCTTGTTTAAAGTCTGAAGTTACAATTTTATCAACTTGTAAAAGTTTGTTGTTACCTGGTAGTTCAGAAAACTCTGTTTCACTTTCAAAAAGAAGAAGAGCTTCTATTTTATGTAATATTTCTTCTTCGAGTTGAAGTTTATTAAGTTTTTCTATAGATCCTGCAATATTTTGAAATTTGAACTTTCTTGCCACACTTAAAATAAGTAATATCTTTTCTTGAAAATTTTTGTGGTTTCTATGTAACTTTTTTGGAGTGTTTGTTTTTGTAATATTTCTTAGATTTTTTTGTAATAATATTCTTTATTGGGTTTTGGAGAATAATGATATTTAGTTTTTTTGTGATACTTTTCTCTTTTATAGGATCCTCCACAATTAGGAACAAACTCTTTTATAAAATATTTAAACTGTTTTGTAGAATGATCTTAACTCTTTTTTGGTTTTCTTAATTTCTCATTTTAGATGCTTTTGTAGTTTGAGATCTTGACAAATTTTAAGGCCTTCTTTTTGTATGACACTTATTAGTTTACCAGAGGTTAATAAATTATAAGGGATTTTTCTCACCAAAAGATTCCTCAATTCTATTCTTAATTTTTGCTCCTAAAAGAGTAGGGAGACTAGCAAGGAATTTTTCTTTCCAAAAAAAGGTTGGTTGGAATCATCCCTAAGCATTAAACGGATTAAAAATGTGTTTTTGTAGTACTGAAAATTACTTAGTTTTTTACATATAATATTTGACAGTAACTTTAAATTTTTGTCTCCAATATGAGATGGATCACTTAAGAAATGTGATGAGATTGTTTGGATTAGAGTACTTAGAGCATCCTATATAACTTGTCCTAATTCATCGAGGATGGGGGTTCTATCCTCTATGGTTTGGATAGCTCCTAGGATATCTATGTATTGTTGTGGTGTAAGGTAAAAATCCCACCAACCTCTTAGTTATTATGAGAAACCAACAACGAGGAGATTAGCAATGGCTCTATCAGAGCTTCCTATTTGGGCTTTATAGGCATTGGCTGCGATGATCATATGCTGGAGAATACTAAGAATGTTGTATTTAGACATTCCATATATATATGTATACACATATGTGTAGATATGTATATATATGTACATATGTATACATATGTACATATATATACATATCTACACACACACACACACACACACACATATATATATATATATATATATATATATATACACACATATGTATACATATCTACACATATGTGTATATATACACACACACACACACACACATATATATATATATATTTAAATGGTACTCTCTGTTAAGAGAGATTTATTAAAATTATAGAATCTTTATTTATTTTTTAAGTGACACTTTCTCTTAATAGATGAGTAATTTTCACATATAGTCCTTCAATTATTAATTTTGCACTTACTATGTTCCTTAACTTTATTTTATATTTAAAAACTCTCTAAACTTGTAACTTCTTCCCTCAAAAGTACTTGTAACTTACTATAGCAGGTTAATCTTTTAATTTTAATTCTTAAATTTATTTTTCTTTTCAATCTCACTATAAACTGTTTATTTCACTTCTAAAATTCATCGAGACTGATCCAAACAATCCAAAAATTTTTGCAGTTTAGCTCGAACAACTCAAAAATTACAAATTAAAAAATTCACTTTATTTTATGTTCT
>CANXYI011356151.1:0-19209 GCA_948208565.1 Hura crepitans | reverse complement strand
ACATTTAGCATACCCTTATACAAGCTCATAGCCATACATTAGCTAGGTGTCTTATTCATGCTCTTATTCATTTCCAATATACATAAACATGTTATTTTACCACTTAGACATACACACACATACACATTGCCATTACCATGCTATTTAGGCTAATATACTCTTCATATATGCTACAACCATAACATCCATAAGCGCACACATGCTTTAGTTATAGTTTTTCTTACCTATAAATATTATGCCATTACCCACAAGCTAATATCATGCCCTTTTCCCCATTCTCACATGCCATACATACTATGTACACTACTAAATACCTCTTGATCACTACAAGACCTACACTAATACACAATTTCCCCATATTCGAGTCACAAAAAAAGGGAAGACATGAAATAAATTGTATGAATTCATATACGTCTTGTCAATGGAAGGCAAAACTCTTTCACTTTTTGCCTTCAAAGTCTATAAATTTTAGCCCTTTTCAAAGAAGTTAATGCCATTTTTTTCAAGCCAATTTGCACTCTAATTCCATAAAAAAAACCTTACAAAACTTTATTTCAATTCAGGCATTCATAAGCACTCAATTCCCCTCAAAAATTCCATAAGGAAATTCAAGAAAATCCATGGAACTCACCTTAGATTGCTTGCTTGAATTGCCTCTGTCCTTGCTCCTTTTGGTGTTTTTTAATTAATTCTTAAGGACTCCTTTTTCACCAATTATTTTTCCCTTAAGTCCCTAACTTATAAGGATGCACTTAGGTGTAGTTAGTTTTCAAAAATAGGCATAAGGAGATGGTGGAAATGGTGTTTTTCCTTCAATATGGTATCAGCTACCAGCAAAATAAAAATGGAAAATTTCTTCTTTTGTGAGTTGATTTTAACACTTAGCATTATAGGTTGACATGTATAAAGGCCTTTAGGCCAGTTAGTATGGTATGGGTGGGTCCCATAACCTCTCGAACCATCTTAAAATGGCTCAATTTTGGTAGAAATTTAAGAAAATTATTAAAAATCATAAGGACCTTAAAAAATTATGCCGTTTATTTTAAAATTCCTCTCTTAATCCCCTCTACATGCTCATAAATTTTTGCTAAAATATTTCATCAATAGGATAGTTTACATACTGCCTTGATTTATGTGCCAAACTTAAAAACTACGAGAATTTGTGAACGACCTCAAAATTCAAAAATTCTTTCACTAATGCACTTAGTGGAAATTTTTAAGCTTTAAGGTATGGTATTTTTGGATCTATCTAGGTACATTAAAGGTCATTCCTAGCTCGACTCTATTTAGCCCCATAGATTAATAGTTTACAGCCTAAAATGAATTATTAGTTCTGCTAAATTTTTTTAAAATTTTACCTTTTTCATCATTTTAAAGCCTCTCGAAGTTTCATGACTAGTGTTACTACTTCGATTCAAATGCAAGTGACCCAGCACCTCGAGCACACTTCCCAAACCCAATGGCACTATTCATAGAGCCTTTATGTATAGGCGTTATAATTTTTCCCCTCTTAAGAAAATTTCATTCTCAAAATTACCTGAAGTAAAAAGGTGTGGATACTATGTCCTCATTTATTCCATAGGCTCCCATGTAGCCTCTTCAGTATTATGATGTCTTTATACACTTTAACAAGTTGTATGGACTTATTCCTTAATTGTTTCAATTCACGAGCCAAAATCTGCACAGGCTCCTCTTCTTAGCTTAAATTAGGTTGTACTTCAATGTCTGTCATTGGAATCATATGTGTAAGATCCGATCCGTACCTTTTAAGCAATAAAACATGGAAAACATCATGTATCTATTAGAGCTCAGATGGCAATGCTAGCCTATAAGCTAGTGGCCCATCCTTTTCTATAATTTTATAGGGTTCAATGAACACGGGATTTAGCTTCCCCTTTTTTTTTAAATCTTAGCACCTTTTTCCATGGAGATACTTCTAAAAATACTTCCTCACCTACTGCATATTCAATATCCCTCTATTTTAGGTCAGCATATTATTTTTATCAGTCAACTACAACTTTCAATGTCTCTTTGATCACTTTCACTTTTTCCTTTGTATCTCTAATCAAATCAATAGTAGAAAATTTACTTTCTCTAGCCTCACTCCAATAGAATGGAGTTTAGTATTGTCTACCATATAAAGCTTTATAAGGTGCCATTCCTAAATAGACTGATAGTTGTTATTGTAAGCAAACTTTACCAAAGATAGGTACTGATCTTAGCTACCTTTAAATTCAATTACACAACCCCGTAACATATCCTCTAATACCTATATCACCTTTTCTAACTGTCCATTAATTCGAGGATGTATCACTGTTTTTAACTATCCATCAATTTGATGGTTGTTATTATAAGCAAACTCTACCAAAGATAGGTACTGATCCTAGCTACCTTTAAATTCGATTGCACAACCCTATAGCATATCCTCAAGTACCTATATCACCTTTTTTGACTGCCCATTACTTTGAGGATGAAAAGTTATACTATAGGCCAGACTGGTGCCTAATGCTTCCTATAGCTTTCTTCCAAAATCTAAAAGTAAAATGAGGGTCTCAGTCATAAATAATAGTCATTGGCACACCATGAACTTTGACTTTTCATTCACATACACTCTAGCCAGCTTTTCCAAAGAATAATCCATTCAGACCGAAATAATGTGAGCTATTTTTGTTAGTCTTTTAATAATCACCTATACATCATCACATTTACATCTGGTCATAGTTAAACCCATCACAAAATTCTTTGTTGCCTTCTTCCACTTCTATTCTGGTATTGTTATAGGATACAACAATCCAAAAGGAACCTAATGCTTAGCTTTCACCTATTGACATGTCAGACACCTTGCCACATATTCTGCTACATCTCTATTTATACATGGCCACCAATAATGAGACTTCAGGTCTTAAATCATTTTTTTCTCTTAGGATGCATAGAATAAAGAGCTTTATGTGCCTCCTTCAATATCTATAAACTCAAGTCATTTGTACTAGGTACACATAACCTATTATGGTAATATAGACATCTATCTTCTATTAATTCAAACCCTATAACATTTCCCTCTTTAGCTTTACTTATTATCTGAACCAATTACTCATCTTTCATCTATGTCTCTTTAATCTGCTATTGAAAATCTAGTTTCACCTGTAACTCATCTAGAATAGCATTTTCTAGAGTATACTAGAGTCAGGCATTCATAGCTTTCAGAGTTACCATGAATTTTTTGCTCAAAGCATCTACTACAATTTTTACTTTCCTCGGGTCGTAGTCAATCAAAAAATCATAATCTTTTATCAGTTCTAACCACCTTTTCTATCTCAAATTCAATTCCTTTTGAGTAAAGAGGTATTTCAGACTTTTATTATCTATATAAATATAACATTTTTCACTATGTAGATAATGCCTCCATATTTTTAAAGCAAATATAATAGCAGTTAGCTCCAAGTCATGAGTAGTATAGTTCCTCTCATGTGGCCTCAACTATCTTGAAGCATAAGCTACTACTTTTCCATCCTATATCAACACACATCCTAAACCATTCAGTGAAGCATCATTAAACCCTATAAAACCCTTACCCTCTTTAGGTTGAATTAGGATAGGAGCTTCTACCAACATCTTCTTCAATTTCTCAAAACTTTCTTTACATTCATTATCCCATTCAAATTTCATGTTCTTTCTGATCAATCTGGTAAAAGGAGTAGCAATGATGGAAAACCCTTATATAAATATCCTATAATACCCTGCTGATCTCAGAAAACTTTTTATTTCTATTACATTCCATGGTGGTTCCCATTCTAAAAATGCCTTCACCTTAATAGGGTCAACTCTGATCCCTTCTACTGAAACTAGGTGCCCTTGAAATGCAACTTCACTCAGCCAAAACTCACATTTTCTGAGCTTGGCATACAATTATTTCTCCTTTAGATTCTATAACACAACCCAAAGATGTTGTTCATGTTCTTCCTTATTTCTAAAATACACTAGAATGTCATCTATGAATACCCTTACAAACTAGTCTAGCTAAGATTAAAAAACCCTATTAAGTAGGTACATAAAGGTTGTTGGTGTATTAGAGAGCATAAATGGCATCACCAAAAATTCATAGTATATGTATCAAGTTCTAAAGGCAGTTTTAGGGATATCAACCTCTTTAATTCTCAATTGGTGATACATGAATCTCAGATCAATTTTTGAAAACACACATACACCTCTCAATTGATAAAAAAGATCATCAATTCTAGCAAAGGATATTTATTTTTCACAATCACCCTATTTAGCTACCTGTAATCAACACACAGTGGGAGTAACCCATCTTTCTTCTTTATAAATAACATAGGTGCTCCCCAAAGAGACATACTAGGTCTAATAAAACCTTTATCTAACAAATCTTGTAGCTATACTTTTAGTTCTTTCAATTCAGTATGTGGCATCTAATAAGGAGTAATGGATATTAGAGATGTACCAAGATATACCTCAATTTCAAAGTCAAGTTATCTCTGAGGTGGTAAACCTGAAAACTCATTAAGGAATTTATAAATAATTGGAATATTTTCAAGATTAAAGTTGGTGGTATTAGTGTCAATAACATAAGCTAAGTAGGCTTTACACCCATTTCAAAGATGTTTATATATTGTAACAGTGGAGATAATATTATTCAAAGGACTTATTTCACCATCCAATGTCATTGTCTATCCCTCTATAGTCTAGAGGGTCAATTTCTTATGTCTTACAGTTAATTATAGCTTGATCCTTAATCAGCCAATCCATTCCTAGTATCACATCAAACTCATAGAATGGTAGATCAATCAAATCAATAGGGAATTAATGCTAGTGAATCACTAGAGGACATTGCCTATATACCTTATTCACAATCACACTATGTCCTATAAGATTACTAACTCTGATACATATATCAACATGTTTAGGCTCTAACCCTTTTGTTCTATGCTTGTGTGGTACATACATATCACTGAGTAGAACCAAGGTCTATTAAAGTCTAAAGTAGAATATTAAATAAATAAAAAGTACTAGTTATGATGTCTGGTGCTATAGCCTCTTCTCTAACTCTCACTACATATTGGCTAGTTGGAGCATGAACCTCATACCTTAGACCTTGACTAGCACTATATTGCTCTCCTTTATTTTTGCTCTAACCCCTACTTTGAGGTGCAAAGTGGATGTCTAAGTTTGAGCACCCTCTTGTAGTCTTTAAGGTTACTCTCTTCTGTAATAGTCTTTGGCACCACAATTATAACACTCTCCTTTTTTGGCTAGCCTACACTACCCCCGATGTCTCTTCTAACAAGTATTACAAGTTAGGGGGTCCATTCCTATCACTTAGTGAGCCAAGAGCACTATTAGCTCGAGGAGGCAATCGAGGTCTACCTTTAAAGGCTTATCTAGATCTCTAGGACTGTGTTTGTCTCTACCCTTGCTACCCTAACTAAAATTAGGGTTTAAGCTAAGACTAAAACTATCCCTTTATTTATTTCTTATTATCCACTATCACTACATTAGACTGTCCCATAGTGAATTGTCTATTTCTTTCGAAGAAATATCTCTTCTCTTGTATCATTTCTTCCATGTCATATGTAGTTACCACCAGTACTGCAAAATCTTTCTCTTGAGGGTTTGCTCTATGCATTCTCAATTTTACATTTAGCCTCATTAGAAATCTCTTACATTTCTCTTCTTCATTGGCAATAAATTCTTCAATATATTTTAATAGCCAAGTAAAACCTTTCTCATATTCTGACATAGTCCTCCTTCCCTGCTTCAAGTTAAGATACTCCTGCCTCTCCTTATCTTTATACAAGTCAAGTATCTATTTCTTTCTAAATATTTCAAGGAAAAATTCCCATGTCAAGTCTGCATGTGCTTTTCTCTTCTTAATTGTGTTCCACTAACTATAAGCTTCTTCTTGAAGGAGACAAGTAGCACAATAGTAATTTTCTTCTTTTATACATTTCAGCTACTCTAAAATTCTAAATGTTCTATCTAGCTAGTACTCAATTTTGGTAGCATCATCCTCCTTCCTCCCTAAGAAATCAATAGCTCCTATTTTCTTTAGCCTTTTTAAATATGTTTTCTATAGAGGAACTAGTGGTAGAAGTGGTACTAGAGCTAAAGGATAAGGTGGAACAGCAGCAGTAGTAGTGTGTCTGAACAAATCCACTATCTATTGTATTAGAGCAGGAGATGCTTTTGCATACTATTGGCTAGCCACTTATTGCTATAAATGTTGTGCAACATCACTAGGTTTAGGTACTGATGCATTACTTACCCCCTATATAGTTATAGGTGCAAAACTAGCCACTTCTTTAACACCTCATTTGGGTACCTGATCAGCCATGTGTTTACTAAAAAAAAATAACCTATCAGCCTCATACAGTGTGACAATTTAAAGGAATATAACCCTAGACAATTACACTCACGTACTCTACCTAGGAACATTAATCTTTGGCTTTGATACCTCTAAATGTGACACCTCCTACTGAATTCCCAAAAAAAACAAATAAATGATGCACTTCCCTTTAAGTCACCCCTCCTAAAATTGTCCTTTAGATACACTTATTTGACTTTTACCAATTTCTTATTATTTGATTCAGTCTAACTCTAAAACTAGCTTTATCTCTTTCATATCTCAGCAAAAGGTCATGCCAACCTATTTATGCTAAATATAACCAATTATAGCTATTCAAAATTTTCCTAAAAATTTGAAAGCATAAGATCATCCCAGTCACTACCCATGTTTTTAAAACTATAAAACACTTCGATAAATTCATGTTCTCACATCCTGAACCCTTCTAGTCCACTAAACAATCAACCTATCATCATAAGTCTATCAATTCATTAACACAAGCCCTAGGCCACAATCAGATAAACCATAATCTAGAACCTCAGGCTCACATACCAAGCATCCAATAAATAAAGCCACGCATTCACATAGTTTACATCCATATATACATATTATAAGTAATTTATACATGGCACCATTTATCTACCTAATTACATTAAGTGCAAATTGTGTACTAATCATATAGCAACCTTACCTAAAATTATCCTTTAAACCTTAACTGCACACACTACGAGGCTGTATCTCTAATCTGGTTACATGCGCACCTAAAATAGGTACGCTGAGTATATAATATACTCAGTGGTGAATTCAAGCATTTAAATCATGTCATAATTGTTATCATGCATATATATATATATATATATATATAGTAATAATGTCAATTTACTCAGGTTATTATACAAATAATTAAATATATTTTTTGAAATGACTAAAATACCTTTATTCACATTTAATAGTTATTCCATTAAATGATTACTAAAAATTTTATGTCTTGTTAATATTCTCCATTATCAATGATAATATTCATAAAATTAGGTATCAAGATCAATAAATGCTATATATATCAAAATTACCAAAATGCCTCTTATCATGTACACTGATTAACCATTTAGGTAATTATCCCAATTTATGTACCTTATTGTTTATACCATTGTCATTAATCTTTATGTTGCCTATCTTATAAAATTAATATGCCCGACTAGATAGACGGCACTTTAGTACCTAGACCAAGAGGGAAATAAAACAGTACAGTGATCAACATTTCGAATGTCGATCACTGCACTGGTTTGATATGCAATTATCAACATTTTTTACCCTGATCGCTGCACCAGCCTAATATGCATTATAATGAATAGTCTATAAACCTCCAAAATATCATATTCAATTCGATGTCACAATCTAGTCTGCCTAACAGATTGGTCTATCTAACAAACTAGTGTAATGGCCTTCCGAGACCTATGTCATTGCACTGGCACAATATAAGAAATGGCATCAAATGTGCAAGTTGTAGAAGGGTCTATCTTATATACTAGAACAATGGCCCCATAATAGTCCTTGACTGCTATACCAACCCTACCTAAAAATTAGATAGTGTAACAACTGCTAAATCCTTAAGTTGATCAGTCAACCAATCTAGTGATCTAACTAATCGGCCATTAACATCAATTTATTTTTATTTCATTACTGATTAACCCCATATAATATTCTTTAGTGGAAAACAAACAGATATTATTTTTATTGAATAGTTAAATTTTTGCTCAATCTAGTATGGGCATATTTTGATAGTTTTAGGCCATTTTCCAATCTCATTCTTAAGTCCTGTCATACCCAAAATTTAAGTCATATAATCCTTAACTTTATTACACATTGAATTGCTACTTATTATCCATTTATTGTCTATGTTTATTTTTGGTTTAAGTAATGGTCATTTCTAGATAGTTATAAGTCATTTCCTTAGTTTGCGACAACCATTTTTAGGTCTATTTTATATTCATTTTCATTGCATTTTTCACCAATACATTCATATTTTCCATAAGCCCAAAGCCAACATCAATTAGGCTGCATAAAAGGCCAAACAATAGGCATGCATCCCACTTCATGTAGTCACATCATCATAGCCATTTCAGGCCCATATTTTAGGCCATTATTATGCTATTTCTAAATTCATATTTAGTTTAAAGTAGGTCTCATTTTAGGCCAATGTTCAAGTTCATTTCTTAGGCTTTTACTCGCCTTTTTAAGATATATGTCAAGCATTCATTTTATGCCATACACATTACCTATAATTATCTAGATCATGTGAAGCCACTTATGCCATTTCATGTTCATTATGTTAGGTTTGCTTATACATGCTCACTACATACACTTAGCCAAAGTTTCCATGTTATTTTCTTAAACTTAGCTCTCGAGTATAACTATCCATTAGCCTTGATCATGCATTTTCATAGTACCTATCATACATTTAACATTTTATCCATAGCCTAAATACATTTATGCACATACCTTTGCACTTTTTTGCCATTTAAGGTAGCATAGACCAATTGTATGTCTCGGCCATAACTAAGACACTCACACACAATTATAAGTCATGCATTTCAACATAGCCACCTAACATCTCCTTTAAAACCAAATAACAAACCATGCCATTTATCCAATTTACATGCCACACATTTAGCATACCCTTCTGTAAGCTCTCAGCCACACAATAGCTAGGTGTCCTATTCATACTTTTATTTATTTCCAACTTACATACACATGTGATTTTATAACCTAAACATACACACACGAACACATTGCCATTACCCAGCTATTTAGGCTAATATACTCTTTATATATGCTATAGCCATCACATTTACAAGCCCACACATGCTTTAGTTATAGTTTTTCTTACCTATACATGTTATGCCATCACTCAAAAGCTAATATCATACCCTTTTTCCACATCACACATGCCACACATACTATATAGACTACGAAATGCCTCTCGATCAATATAAAACCTACACCAATACAAAATTTCCCCATATTCAAGTCAATAAAATAGGAGGGCATGAAGAAAATGGTATGAATTCACATACCTCTTATCAATGGAAGGCAAAACTCATTCACTTTCAGCCTTTAAAGTCTATGAATTCCAACCCTCTTCATTGAAGTTAACCCCCATTTATTTCAAATAAATTTGCACTTAATTACCTCAAAAACCTTACACACGCTTCATTAGGATTGAGGCATTCATAAGCACTCAATTCCCCTCAAAATTCCTTAAGGAAACTCAAGAAAATCCATGGTACTCACCTTAGATTGCTTATTGGAATTGCCTCTAAACTTGCTCTTTTTGGTGATTTTTAATTAATTCTTGAGGACTATTTTTTCAATAATTCTTTTTCTCTCAAGTCCCTTACATATAAGGATGAATTTAGGTGTAGTTAGTTTTCTATAATAAGCTGAAAGAGATGAAGGAAATTGATTTTTTCCTCTAAGATGGTGTCGGCTCCTAGCAGAAGAAGAAAGGAAAATTTCTTCTTTTGTAAAGGGATTTTAACACTTGGCATGATAGGTTAACATGTGTAAGGGCCCTTAGGCTAGCTAGCATGGTACGGGTTAGTCCCATGACCTCTTGAACCATCTCAAAATAGCTCGATTTTGATAGAAACTTTGAAAAATTGTTAAAAATCATAGAGACCTCAAAAAATTACACCGTTTATTTTAAAATTCCTCTTTTAATCCTCTCTACATTTTCATAAATTTTTGTGGCCAAATTCCATCGATAGGATAGTTTACAAATTACCTCAATTTATATGTCAAACAAAAAAGTTATGAGAATTTGCAAACGACCTCAGAATTAAAAAAATTCTTTCACTAATGGACTTAGTGGAAGTTTTTACCTTTAGGGTATAATATTTTAAGGTCTGTCTAGGCACATCTCAAGTCATTCCTAGCCCGACTCAGTTTAACCCCACAGATTAATAGTTTATAGCCCGAAATGAATTATTAGTTCTACTAATTTTTTTAAAATTTTACCTTTTTCATTAATTTAAAGCCCCTCAAAGTTTCATGGCCAATGTCATTGCCTTAGTTGTCGTACAAGTGACCTAGCACCCCGGGCACACTTTTCGAAACTAGTGGAACTATTCACAAAGCCTCGACACATAAGTGCTACACAAAATGTTCAAAAATTCATATAAAATCCACCATAACTCAAGACTAAAAACCAACTTTTATACCATTACTACCGTTCGCTAAGGCACACTATGCAAAAGTAAAAATCCAAAAAAACTCACCTAACCACATTAGGTCATTATTCCAACAAATCATAAAATAAGAAATCTGCATGGTTTTTGTTGAAATATATGCCAAAATTAAGGTCACATGATTACGTAGGCATGATTTACGACAAAAAAAATAGAAAACGAGCTAAAATTGGAAGAAAATGAAGAATATGTGGGGGAGAACAACAAATGAACCTTAGCTATAGAGGAATAGGGGTAGAGAAAAAGACCTAGAAAAAGCGAAAATTGTCTTTTTATACTTATTAAAAAAATATTTTTTATTCCCTTTATCCTTCAAAAATTCACAAAAATTAATCTATGAGCCCAAAATTTCTCAAAATTTACTAGAAAATCATAAATATCATATTTTACTAGCCCTTAAAATTTTACTTCAAAATTTCAACAAAATCATAATTTTTAATATTACACTATTTTCGAAAAAATACTTCTTGATCACAAAATTTCAATTTTAGTTCTATTGAACTTGTTAGAATTTTCAAGTGTTTAGAGATACCATTGTTAGATCATTTTGAACAAAAATAAAATATTTTATTGTTCAACTTTCATTAAGGCACTATTCATGAAGCACCGGCATGAAAACTATCACCACTCTTTTTGACCTCTTAAAAACTTTATTTTCACTCAAACCTTCAACCTTAAATTTTTTTATAATTAATATCTCCATCTAGTAATGTTAGTATAGCCTAGATCTCTGGATCACCGAACACTCCTATGAAGGTACTATTCATAAATTAGGGGTTTTCAAGGTGTTACATCTCAACTAATAAAAAGATATGTATGCAAGGCAAAGGATACTTGTTTTACATTATAACCTTGTTCAACTATTTGTAGTAAATGTTTTGCCTGACCTTCTACCATGCTATGGCTTTAGAGTGGATGTCCTTGTAGTAGCTAGTGCATCTTGAATTTGAGGATAATCTATTATAAAATTTCCCATGACCCTACACTTAAAACAACCTCAAGTCATTTTCTTGCAAGGCTTAAAGTGTTTTTTTATGAAAATAATCACATAAAAGAAGGGCTAATCCCCTAGACGAGGTAGTAGGATCACAAGCTGCACCCCAACACTCCTATGAGCCACCTTTATAAGAACTACCTATTTTGTGACTATGTGAACCCATTGATTGTGCTTGAGAAAACTTGCCCTTCTTATTACCTAAGGTGTTATTAATAGACTATCCATTTTTCCTTATTATTTCTCCTTTTTGATAGTTTGCCTTAACTTAACTTGCTTTATATTTAGAGCAACATTCACCAATTTTGGAATACTCAGATGGAATTATTCAACCTATCCTCAAAGTAGTGACACTTTTTCTCTTCATTTACCACTATCTTAGGAGGATATCAACTGAGCTTAAAGAATTCTCTCTCATATTCAACCACAAATGTAACACCCTACCCTAAGATCACTATTGACAACTAATGTGTAGTGTTACTACCCAAATTTATGACTAAACCTATGAAGCAATAATTTGTTTAGCTAAACTTGATAGTAAGATTAGTTAAGTCTAGTTGCAAATTTCATCATCTCATGGGTCTCGTGTGCCCCTATAGGTAGCCTAGGTCAAGATTTCGATAGCATGACAACTATCCAGAGGCTATTCCAAAAATTTCACTTGTGGAAAACACTTTTAAATGTATCCATTCATTATCCAATAACTATGTTGACCTTAAGACTCATAGTTTTGTATTCCCATATGACATTACAGTTCATCAGCCTTATGGTGACTCAAGGACACATCTAATTTATGTGCAGCTAGGTAGTATGGTTCCCAAGCTTTGTAAGACTAGTCTATCGCTCATGTCTCGTGTCACATACATGATCATATAAAGGCATTGTGTTCCTAGATATAGATTATATACACAAGTATAGAAATTTTGAAAATACCTTTTCTATTATGCATATACACACATGTAGTTATATTACACTAGCCTATAGAATATTAACTATCTATTGGGCCTTATGACATATTATAATCTTGGGCAAAACCACTCAGTAATGTATCTTGTGTCCTCTTTAGCATCCTTCGATAATATGCACATCAAAGAAAAGATATGTTAGTACTCTATCTCAAAGAAATGAGTATAAATACCCTACTATGTTTTCTAACTATAGTTCAAATGCATACTTGAGCACTTAATAAAAAAACATGGATTAGTCTCACTTACAGACCATGAGTACTCTCGTCCTAGAGGCATTCCTTATTATGCACCTTCCAACCTTTATTACAGGTTGTCAGACATGCTCATGGCATATATAAACAAGTTACAAGTGTATAGAAGTCTCATTCCTACTTAATAAGATGTTTTTCTAAAAAAAACCCTACATGTGAATATCATGTACTGATGATATGTATACATTTAATTGTTCTATGTCATCTATTACATCATACTAGGGGAACTTCATTTAAATGTTTACTTTTTTTATGGTGGGTGTGTACGTGTATATGTATATCACTATCATGCTATAGTTCGGGTATCTATTATCTATAATCTTTTAATGGCTTATGCCTATGTTATATCACTACATATGAAATCATTGCACATAATTGACTTTTACATATCTAGAGTACCTAATGCTTTTCCACTAACTACTATCTCATTAATTAAACTATTTTTAAACCTTGATTATGAATTAGTAATAAGCTTATATGCAGTGAAGATGAATTTTGATTATTTTGTTGAAGTTTTTATTTACCAATTTCGACATACAAATTAAATATAGCTTTTAGCAATTCCTCTATTGTAACTATTAAGCTTTCATGTGCAAAAATAGGCAATGTGAGTTATATACTATACTGATTAAATGTTTTATGCTACTAATATCTTTTCATGAATGTATAAAGACTCATTATACTATACCTACAACTGTCTATTTTTGCAATTTATAAGTATGGTTATTTGTAACTGGAATCCTACTATTTCACATTATAGTGCATAGCTATGTATGCTTGTATAACTAGATATCATAATGAGTAGATCATACATGCATGTGTATTACTTTGTTTATTTATTTACGTTTATGTTGAAAGAGAGCCATAGGTAATATACAAACATAATTCCTATAGAGAAGGATAAATAGGGAAAACTAATAATGGGGCTAAAGCCCTCACTGAATCTAATAAAATCATTGCCTTGGGCAAGTAACTAATAAAAAGGCACATCCAAGCAAACTAATAACTGATAAAGAGGCATATCTGATGCCAATTTATTAACTGATGATGGCATATTAAATGCTAAAATATTAACTACTAAGGCATATTTAATGCCAAGCTTATAGGTGATAAAGGCATATCTAATGCCCTACAGTATTGCAATCCCCCACTCTAGCATGCCAAGCCTATCTTATCTCGAGTTCTAGTGAAATGTTACGTTAAGCTCTATTTAAAAATCTATTATAGTCTATGCTTCCAATAATCCTCTTCAATCCAAGTTGGTTGCTATTATTACATGTATAATCATTATAATATCAACCAACTCTATCCGATGTGTCCTTATAAGTCATAATCATACACACATTGCAAGGCCTACATCTTATTTTCCAACTTTTCTAGTATATCACTATTTGTTTCATAATAGCTAGTGATAGGCTTCACGAATGTGCTTTAATGCAACTAAGACATTCATAGTGTTATGTATAATGTGCAAGATGCTTTAGTTTGTTATGCAGCCAGTACGTTATATAAACTATATGAATAATTTTACCTGATAGGGTGTTTATGGCATTGATGTTGAGTGGACTTCGTTATATGTGCATAGTAAGTCCATGGCCACATAAAAATACATAAGTTCTAGGGTTGTAACATGATTATATAAAAATGTATAAGTTTGTAAGTTATATATTACCTATTAACATTTCTCAATTCCTATAAGTTTCCCTTGAGTAATCTGATCAAATTGAGAATTTAGCGAGATCTAAGAAGGAAAGGAATGTATACTTCCATGTTAACCTCAACCTAAAATTGATGAATCTACCTACTTTAGCCATATTATCATAGATATTTTATAGGATTGGGAAATAGACAACATACCTCATGCAAAGTAATATACTTGTATCATCTCGTAGATCTTACCCATCTCCTATAAGCTATCTTATATGACATTAATCATCTACTTATGCTTCATCAAATCATTGTCTCAACATGTTAGATGCTACTATCGCCTAATTCTTCATTGTATTGTTAAGTTGGACATGATTTATAATCACTCATGCTAAAATGAATGCAATTATAAACTTGAATCGTCATATAATGAAATTAGACAAGGCTCGTAGTTGCTCATGGCATGCGACTAGCATAGACATGAGACCACTACATATGCCTTTAAATGTTTTCCCTTATATATATTTGTTCTAGTCATATCTTGTTCTCATACATGGGTTTCATTGTGTGTGTGTGTGTATGTATGTGTGTGTGTGTGTGTGTATATATATATATATATATATATATATAGTCATGTTATATGTTCAAACCATATAGTTTCATAGTCATTTTAAAAGATCACCAAAAGAATATATCCCTATCAAGGACATATTAACAAACCAAATCACATTTCTCATGCAAATAATCAAACCTACTAATCTACACATCTAATAGAAGAAAGTACCTTGAGAATAAATGACTAGTGTTAGTCATAAGCTGATCAAATTAATCTATGAAGGTTTAAGTTAAGACTAAACTTCATTCAATTACTATCTATTGTTACACATGTGTAGCATTAGGGTTCCATTTTATTCACCAATAAAGTTTTATAATTAGATCTCTGATTTCTAATACATGAATTGTAATATTTTTCACTCACTACAAACATCATGTTTCTCAAAATATAAACTCTACAACAAACTTTGAACTCACATATCCTAAATACAGAAAAATACTCTCATGTGTTCCATCATTTAGCTTATAACTTAATAATGCCAAAAGTGTTTATTTTACTTGCTATATAAATGGACTATCTATATCACCACTACGCAATGTGATCGGGTGCTACTGCCATTTTCCAATAGCACCTCCTTATATTCCATACATATGCTTTTATATACTTAATAGCATAGCTTAGCATAAATATCCATGCTACTTATGTACACCAATATATTATAAATCCTTAGAAACATATAACTTAGCTTAACTCTATTATAATTACTTAATCATTACAAATAGCACTATAGACACAACACCACTCTACTAAAATAAATAGGAACATAACATTCTCCCCTTTACTAGCTACTTGCTATCGTACTTTCACATAAAATGCATGTATTCATGTTCAACAATCAACATGTTCCATTAGAATTTAGCCTTCCTTTTTGCATCTAGTAGCCTTTTCATCTTATAACAAGAAGGGCCTAGTTTAAGGAAACTATGGGTACCCGACCACTCTAAGCTTAAGTCCTATTTTAACTACTACTGTAACACTTATACTTGATTCTTAAAGAAACTCAATAAGAGGTGCAACTTCCCACTAAGACATGCATCCTAAAATTTCTATAGCCTATATTCTTTAACACTTATTAACTTATTTATTTAATGGATATATTTTGCCTAAATCTTTAGCCTAACCTTTAGTCATTATTATTCAAGTTATATGAGACATAAAAATCCATTTTATAGGCAATAATTGATTCTACAAAAAATTTAGGCAGCATAACAACTACTCGAGTGACATTTCTTAAAAATGTGTTTATGAAAAACACTTCAAATAAAAATTTCTTATTTTTCTATAACCCTCTGGACCCCTTCTGGTCTTCTAATATCATCATCATAAATATCATAATCATCACACAGAGCCTCAAGCCCACAATCATTGAAACTCATAAAATAAATCATTCACATAAAAGGCCTTTATACAATCCAAAACTTTAAGCTTAAAATTTATAGACACTCATAGGCTCTAAGCTAGCTAAGACCAAAACACATAGTATTTACTTAAGTGCTCACTAATCCTAAAAAGTAAAATATATATATATATATATATATATATATATATATAACATTATCTTGTGACACAGCTACACTAAAAAAGCTATAGAGGCTACACAACTACTTTTTTGCTACCTACACATCGAAACACCGATATGCTGAATATAAAACTCAACGGTGAATTTGATATAAAAAGAACATTTCATGCAAACACATATGTATGCCACACATATCATGAATATATTATGCATCATATGAAGTCTATGTTATAAAAATAATATTATTTTATTACTGATCACATTATTATATTAATATGTCTTATACCATTATTTTATTTATTCATAAATTCCATTAGCATTGACTATCAACATCAATTAAGTTCATTTTATTACATAGACCTGACTAATTAGACTACACTTATAGACAATAGATAAATAGGGAAATAAATGTTATGAAGTGGCCCATATTTTGGACCTCAGTCTTTGCTCTGACCCAATGTAATTGCCCAGCCAGGGGACCTCATTCACTGCACCGACCTAGTCTAATAGTGAGGACCTAAAACTCCCCAGTACTAGATAAATAAAAATGTTGTTATATCATTATATCATCAATCCATCTAGATAATGGCCCAACTAGTGGATCTCAGTGGCTACACCCATTTGGTCTGATAACAAGGATCTGCTCATATCAGACAAAAATATCAACATCATTCTCTATAATGGCTTAGCTATTGAACCTCAATCACTGCATTAACCTAGTTAGTGGCCCAATTATCAAGACCTCAATGGCTGCACCCACCTATATCATTATACTAGTAAAGGCCTAGAGGACCAGTACCTCTAATAGTTGCAAACCTTTAGTTTACTAGTCAACCCATCTAGTGGGTGTCTAAGTAATAAGCTAACTATCTCTTAAATAATTTTTATTCCATTACTAGTCATATATTTAAATTTTTTCTAAGTGATTGATACACAGTTATAAGCCATTTTTAACATTTTATTTTTAGCCGAACAATTATGGTCCATTTTTATACTAGACACTTATAAGTCCTTTTTTCAACATAGTTATAGGCTATTTTATGTCCATGTCAGGCTATCACTATGAGTCAATTTATATGTCTAGTTTAGGGTCTAGTTATGGGTCATTTCAAGGTTTTTTTTTTATGCACAATTGCTAGTCTATGTCAAATTTTTATGAGATTTTTATAGGCTAATTACCACTATTTTTTGGACATTTTCTCATGCCACTTCAAGCCATATCAACATGCCATTCTAAACAACATATGGTCTCATTCCACTCATTCTAATATGTCCACAACATTAGCCTCACATTGCCATGAAAATCAAGTATCTAGCATATTCAATTTACATACCAATTTTAGGCACACTTTAGGTCACTTTTTTGGCCATTTTAAGTGCTTTTCTTTCATGCCATTTCTTGCACTAAATTATTGCCACCTTTACACTACCTTACCTATCATACCTTACACCATATTTTTACACCTCATTACACATATCTCTTGCGATTTTCATGTCATACATCATGTTATGATCATGCGACACCACATAAACACATCAGACACCATGCCATGTATGCATACCATGTCATGCCATCATGTCATACCTCTCAGCCACATCATGATCATGGTCACACACATACACATTTCACCTTTCTTCACACATACACATTATATATCATATTTCTACCATACACACATATGTATACATGCCATATCATGCATGCCATGCCATGATACATCAAGCATACCTATGCACATTAATTCATTCTTCTCACCAATTTCACATTCTTATCAACCATACCCATGCCACACATGATAATTCCAATTAGTCACACCATGTACCCATGACATAACATCATTTACATGCCAAAATACATTAACATACCTCTTGGCCAAAATTAGTCCATGATAGTATATATATTATTCTCACCAAATTCATATACAAACCATTATTTCTATATACAATCATCACGCTAGCATACTTAATTCAACATTACACACACATACCTTATCAAACTAAGAATTCCATACACATAAATATGGTATTTCACAATCATACACACTATGGCATATTTCAATTATATCAAATTCATATACTTAAATCAATTCTAAGTCCTTTCTCACACTTCAGAAGCCTTAATTTCTTTGTTCTCCTTAATTACTTCTTATGCCTACATAATACAATTCCTAGCTTAGAAAATTCATCAAAATTCATACAATGCTCAAATTGAAAATATAAAAATATGGTGATTCTTAGAATTAGGAAGGCTATATAGAACTAAAATAAAAAGTGAGGAAAAACCACTTACACTTTAACTTTAATTCTTAGGCCACCTTATCTATAACTTGAATTTGAGGGAATTTTTCCAACTTCTAAGATTGGCAATGGTGCCTACAAGCTTTAAAGATAAATTTCTACATAATTATAAGAATTTTTAGCAGAGGAATGGTAGAGAATAATAGAAGAAAAGAAGCAAAAATGGGGGATTTTAGGGCTGGTTGGCATTAGTTGCCAAAGAGGAGAAATGGCAAAGGAAAAAAGCGGAGGGTAAGGTGCCAATGTGAAAGTCTATATAACAATAAAAGGGTATTTATAATGGTGAGTGGGTGCCTCAGATGGTGACACAT